>JAXGGA010008114.1:0-55000 GCA_038373865.1 Uloborus plumipes
AATGTACGATTCCTCTCAAAATAATTAGCTTTCTTCTAACTCATCGTAAGAAATAATTGTATGTTTCGCGGTTTATGATCTTTCATAAAAAATGCGATACAAATTTTTTGATTGTTTTTTTTTTTCCCCATCGTATTGTAATTAATTTAAACGTTTTAAAAACGGTTCAGTAACTAGAGTATAATACGTTACTAAAATTTTTTTACATGAATTTTACCCTACATTAAAAAATACAAGATTTGTAGAAGTTCTTATGAATTGTATTTTTTTAACAATTAAAAAAATTCTTGTTCTCTAATGTGTTGTACTGTAATTTCTTCGTGTATTTTTTAGCTGTTCATTGAGTAGAAAACATGTAGATAACTTTTTTTCTTTTTTTGCACATTGCTTACGTTTAAAAGTTCACAGATATATGTACGATTCTGTAAAAATCCTTTTTGTAATGAACAGTTCACAGAAGTTCACTCACTTCTTAGTTCACAGAATTCACGAATTTCAAGTACCAGAAAATACAAATACACACACACTTATTTATCATAATATTATCTCAGCAGATTAATTTCTAGATAAAATACAAAATTATGAATCTCAGTCATCCTAAAAGCGAATAAATAGTGCAGGGTATGTGTTACTTTTGTCTTCCATTAGATAGGTAACTGAAATTTAAGATTCAATCAAAAAACTGTCGAAATAGGTAACTGTGCCCTTTTGGGGAAGGGTAAGATGGCATCGCATAACGTTTATCAATAGAAATGCTTAAAGGACTAATTATGATCTGCTAAAGATAAAGCAGCTCAGCACATTTTAATCCTTCCATATATTGTGAAACAACATCATCATATTTAAGTCACAACCTAATCTGAAACAGTGAGTCTTTATTGAGTTTCTTCATGCATTTCATTATAAAGCAGTTTATATGGTTTAGAAATAATTTTGAAAAGTATGATTGTAACATATTTATTTTTTTAATACTTAAAAATAATAAACTAATATCACGAATTTTATCTCTCCGAATTAATTACACTATTATTATTTATCTTTACTTAAAGTTTTAACTGAGCTATAGACAGAAATCATGTAGGTGATCTTTAGTTCAAACGTATACAATGAGCAAATAATTGGGCATTTTGAAGCCTCGAAAAGTAAAATAATTACTTTATGTTGCCTAAAGAGATGAACTGCGATTGCTTTGGCAAATATTCTAATTATTAATGTCAGAGAACAACAATTCATAGGTATCTAATTTCTATTATAGATTTATCATGCAATGTGGATTTTCATTTTCCGAGATAGATACTGAAAAAAGTTTAATGCCAATTTGACTTAAATTTTTATATTAAATGTAATGTAATATGGACCCGTTAACTAGTTCAGGATATATTAAGTTCATTTTAAATAATTGTACTTATTTATTTTTCATTATATTTTAATCCTTTTGACACGAAAACAAGCCGTTTAAGTTTCTCGAGACATCAGATTTGCTGCTGTGGATCCAAAAGTTTGGCACGATGATTAAACTTCTGCATGAAAAAAATTAAAGTGTAGCATTTAGATTTAACCAAATGCTTTATTAAAACCAAATTTATGGAGCAGTTAGATTAATTCGACCTCAAAATGATTTTATTTGGTTTGATAAAGTCGTAATATTGATAATAAAAAAACATAAAAAGCGAATATGTTTATAGGTACAAATAAATTACTTTTCAACAACAGCCCTTGTTGAAGTGAAGCTCACAGAATTTCGAACACAAAAATAAATTATAATATTAATAGGTGTACTTCCTGTCGAGTTAAAAATATTATGCAATAAAAAAAATCAACTGTAATGCCAAGGGTTTTAGTATGAAAAGGAATTACATGTAAGATAAAGCAAAATTACAGCTCCTGATCATTTATAGGGCAATAAATATGCAAATTAGATTTACGGATATCTTGACACGCAACCAGCTAACGTAAAAATTTAAGTACGTAGTTTAGAATTTGTATCTCTCCGCAGAGCAACAATTTTTTACTATTATTTCATAGCAATTAGTTGAGTGAAAATCACAAGTTTCGCAGAATTATAGACTTGGTAAATCAGGAAACGTGAGCAGATAAAGATTTAATTGAAGGGCTTTGAGGAAGAAGGGGCTATGCTACATTTTTAAAAAAATGAACATTCTGGACAATGGTAAGCAATGGATATTATTCAACCACGACTAGATGGCCGGTGTCAATCAAATGAGAAAACGAGTCCATTCCTTAAAATAGGTAGAGAAGAAAAAACCCCCAGTGTGCCATATTTGTAAGTTTAGCGACATTTTGGCGAAGTGATAAGTTTATGAAATATTGAATAATTCTTCGAGCCACACCTGCGTTTGGCGAGGAAGTGAAAACAAGTCTTTGCTTTCTTTATTGCAACCCTTATGTTATCATTTTGTTTTTAAATTTAAATGAAAAGTTGGAGGCGCTGCAGTCAATGGCCAATGGCTGCGGAAAGATACAAAACCAAGACCCACTTACTTTCTTATATCCAATGAGAAATCTTTCTCGATTGTGCAAAAATTAAAATAGGTTCCTCTTTGGCTAATTTCTCAAATTGGGAGACCAATTAAAGGTAAGCAAGGTGACGTATTCAAGCTTTATAACCAATGCCGCAATTGTGAATCCCATTCCTCGATTTTCATCTGCGTATCACCCCTCCTAAAAATGGACAATCCTTAAAAAAGGAAGAGTCATAGGCCATCTCTGTGAAGTTGAATTATACTCGCAATTTCTGTTTTGTCACTTAATCTCTTCATCTACCAAGCCCTTCAATTATTATGCACTCCCCCCCCCCCTGAACTAACCTAAGATCAGGTTCGAACCATAGAAGGAGTAAATGTGTGTGTTTACGAAATAGCCAAGAAAAGGACGACTTCCAACCGCCCTAATTGTAATAACATTAATAATAAAGAAATACTTATGAAAAATTATATTTGATAAAAAGTATTTTCGTCTTCCCAAGGTTTAAGAATGGAACGAACATTATCTATTCCACTCTTTAAAGAATATTCACGCTGCTCAACGGTTTTAATTCTCTTTTTTTCTCTTATTTCTTTTCGGTTCTTTCTTCTTATTTTTATTAGTCTTTAAATTAACGTCGGTTTTGTTTTCAGAGGTTGGGGAGGGGGAAGAGGAGGAACTAAATTAAAATTTCTACAAACATGCTACTAGAGATTAAGATATTTCTAGGTAAATGAGCCTTAATATTGATTTAGAACATGTGTTTTCTTTTAATTATTATAATGATAAACGTAGTATCACGTATATTAATGAAAACACTTAACAAATATTTTTTAATTTAAAGGAGCCTTTTAGTCCGTTTGTGGACATTTTAGTACAAGGTCAAATCGTTAAAATGCGGCTATACTTTAATGTCTTTTTTAGAGAAGGCCCTAAGCTCGAGTTCTAAATCTATTTTGATGAAGTTGTTGATGCATTTTACATGCATTTGGGCTTATACAAATAAGGCCAACGTTTTTACAGTATAATCTTTCTCCTTCATACGTTAAGTTATTAAGTTTCGATACCACCAGTTTACCCCATATAGATAAAAAAAATAGTGTATATTAAAGCAAAAACATGGAAATATTATTTATGAAATAATAATACATTAAAATAACTAGATGTGTTATAATTCAATGCCACATGAAAAATATCTTTACTCATTTTTCAACTAAAGGAATAATGCTAACGGTAACCAGCCGTTCATTATTAATTTGATAGAAAAATACCAGAAAATTTTAAACAAATCTGTAATAACCTATTGGATTCCACAAATCACTAAGTGTTTGTCAAGTTCGACAACATGATCGGTGATTAAAACCTGAATAAGAGCTAAAAGTACGTAATACTTGGGCTGTCCAATCAAAAAAAAATCGATTTTTTTTTTTTAAATAAACGAAACATCAAGGCTAAGGAAACGACTGGTGTAAGTATAGTTGGATAGGCGAAAAATGGTTAGCGAAAATTTCAGGGTTATGACGTCAGTAATAGGATCACATCAGTCATTCAAACGCATATAAGTTTCGTTTTCGCCTTCGAAAAACTGAAAACAACATGCTGTGAGGAAAAAAAAATCATTTTCTTTTTTTTTCTTAAAAATCTAGCATCTGTAGCATATATGATGCAACAAGAGGTTAGTGGGAAATGTATTCTTCTCTACAGCACAGCTAGAATTTTTTTAAAAAGTATTTAAAGAGTAGAGAGAATCAGTATCAAAAGAAGAGCGATTTGACGCTGAAGTTACTTTTCTAACTGAAAGAAACGTCAAGATAGTAGCTGTTACAGAGGGATAAGGTAATATATATACGTTGAAAGAACTATCCCAAAGAATCACCATTTCATTTTGTTCCGATTAAACTTCGTTCAAATAAAAACTGCTTGTGACACGCGTTTGTGTGCAAAGGATTCCGAGATTGCTCCTTCCCGGAGAAAAGGATGTAGCTGTGGAGGTTTTTTTATTGTGCTCCGCAATACATATAACTCTGATTTAGCCTATAATGACTTCTTTATGTTTCCTAATTTAAAGAAAATAGGATGGGATTTCTCACCTTCAGATGAGATGGCGGAAGCTTCGGAAGCTTTTTTAAAGGATATGTTCAAAAATGCTTTACAGCATGTTCATGAAGACAAAAAAAAAATTGATTATTAGTTATTGAGCAGCCTTAGTAATTAGACATAACATAAAAATTTAATTATTAAATATAATTTAGTCAAATTTTGGCAATTATTTACGTGTATTATTTGCGTATTACTTCATCAACAAATTGTATTATAAGATATTTTTCTTAACAACAAAGAGCGATTTTTTTTCTTTAGTCCTTTATTTAGACGGAAAAAAAACTTGCTTGTCTATTGTACATTGTAAACGGGATTTTTTTTTTGTATTGCAAGATGCAAAGTTTTCTAGAAAAACCCCACATATCCAAACATAAATTTTAACATAAATTTAAGCACAAACTAAAAATATTGAGCTTGGTATTTAAAATATCTAATTCCAGTGTTAAGCAAATCGCTGCTTTAAGTAGCAAAGTTATTTCTCCACTTATATAACACGTTGTCTGAACATCATAAAATTGTCAAATATTCTACGAGTATAAGAAAATGTGTTTGAAAGTTTTACCAGCATACCGTAAGATAGTTTACTAATAAAAAAAATCAAAATAAGTAGCAATAAAAAGATCATAACAAAACATACTTTTTAACGAATACATTAGTTGCCTTTGTGCCCCTGCTTTCAGAATGCGCCAAGCTTGCCTGGGGTTTAACAAATGTAACCAAATTAGCGAGAGTATACAAGAGAAATTACATACATTTCTCACACGCTTTATAGGTGCATACGGTTAAAACACATCGTAACTTCAATTTATTTAACAAGTCTACCGAAAAACAGGGCGACGAAAGCAAAACCGGTCTGATAATTGAAGGGTTGGAAGACGAAAGGGCTTGGTTACAAAACAGAAATTGCGAGTAATTAAAGTTAAATGTTTTATTGTTATTTTTTGCAGCTTTTTTGCTTTCTGGTTTTGTCGTTAGTGTACGTATGAAATTGGTCTAATGACGTCTACTTTTTGCTATGGGGCATTTTACGGTATTTGTGACATAGGGGTGTCCGTAACAAAACTTTTTAAAAGTTAAAAATTTTTGCATATATTGAAAAAGTAAATTTTAAAGTATATGAATATCATATTTTTTCATAGTTAACTTTATATTATGTTTGTAATTGCACTCGGAACATTGAAAATGCAATTTTCATTGTTACGGACTCCACACTGAATTTTTCTTTAAATCTGGCTTTACTTGTTCTTTAAATCTACAATCATCTTTTTCACAATCCATAACTTTTTATAGAACATTTATTTTGATTAAATTTTAGGTATATTAGAGATTAGCATTTACTTTATCGGTCTCAAGTACCAGTTTTGGCTTGAAAATCAGTTTAAGCCAGATTTAAGAGCAAGAATCTGAGAAACTCACGCCTAGCATTATGAGGTGATTCATGACCTCTCAGATTTTCTCCCAAAAATTACCAAATGTTTATTATCTTATTGAAAGACCAAATCCAGATTGTTTTGTTCTAAAGTTGAGTTGTTTAGTTTTTATGGACCCCTAAAGCTGAAGGTGCGGCATCAAAAATTAAGCGGATTTTCAAGACATGGAAATTGCTGTGAGCTAAAACTCTTACCAGGAACTGTTGAACTCCAATTTTCTTTTTGTATATGGAATATAGAAGGTTCAAACTTTACAAAATGAATGTTAAATTTGAGGTAAGTTGTTGGCGTAAGGTCAGTGAAGGCCCTCAAAACAAGGCATTTTTGACGTTTTTCAGCGTTTTTGAGGTCCAAAAACAGCTTGTACATTTCAATTGCCACGACAAAAGTAGTGCCGTTTGAAAGACCAGTGTAAGCACTTTAAAATAATGTATAAATAACCGAGGAAAGTTCAACGCGCTTTTAGTTGCGTAAGGCCGAAATATGAAAAATGTCATATTTTACCGATATTCAAACGGTCATAACTTCCTCTGCCCACAACATATTGAAATATTTTTTCCGCCAATGTCATACTCTATTCTTCGTCTTAACAGAACAGTTGAGTCCTTTGAGGCGAAATGCTTAAAAGTTTTTAACAAAAAATGCACATAAAAAATACATTTAAAAAAAAAAAAATTAACATTTCGCCTCAAAGGACTCAACTGTTCTGTTAAGATAAAGAATAGAGTATGACATTGGCAAAAAAAATATTTCAATATGTTGTTGGCAGAGGAAGTTATGACCGTTTGAATACCGGTAAAATATGACATTTTTCATATTTCGGCCTTACGCAACTAAAAGCACGTTGAACTTTCCTCGGTTATTTATACATCATTTTAAAGTGCTTACACTGGTCTTTCAAACGACACTACTTTTGCCGTGGCAACTGAAATGTACAAGCTGTTTTTGGACCTCAAAAATGCTGAAAAACGTCAAAAATGCCTTGTTTTGAGGGACTTCACTGACCTTACGGCAGCAACTTACCTCAAATTTAACATTCATTTTGTAAAGTTTGAACCTTCTATATTCCATATACAAAAAGAAAATTGGAGTTCAACAGTTCCTGGCAAGAGTTTTGCCTCACAGCAACTTCCATGTCTTGAAAATCCGCTTAATTTTTGATGCCGCACCTTCAACTTTGGGGATCCATAAAAACTAAACAACTCAACTTTAGAACAAAACATTCTGGATTTGGTCTTTCAATAAGATAATAAACATTTGGTATTTTTTTGGAAAAAATCTGAGAGGTCATGAATCACAGGCGTGACACTCTCTCAGATTCTTGCTCTTAAAGAAAAATTCAATGTAGAGTCCGTAACAGTGAAAATTGCATTTTCAATGTACGAGTGCAATTACAAACATAATATAAAGTGAACTATGAAATACATATGCTACCCCCTCCCCTCCCCATAGGGTTGTTACGCGAATATAACTGTTTAAAAACTTGAAGCAAGGCACTATACTGACGTTAATGATGAATGGTTTCAATGTTTTTCCTTATACCTATTTCGCTTGAACATCGATACATCATATGGCAGTATAACACATGTTTAACTGGTCGCCTTGGTCATGGTCATCCTGCATAACACGCAGTTGGGTGAAATAATAAAAAAAATCGCACTGTCATATTGTTAACTATAAGTCATTTTATGAAGATGTATTTCCGGTGTGACTGAAGTGACTTCAGTCACACTAAACTCACCACTGATGATGTCGACAGCAGAGCTCGGCGAAACGTTTGGATTTTCTGTTCCATATCGATTACCGCCTATATTTCCGAAATTACCTCTTCATATTGACGCCGGCCATGAACGCCTCAAGCAGAATTTATAAGTCATTTGTTTATAAATCTTATTTACGGTATAATATTTAGCTGTTATGAGTGTGATTTTGAAGTTATTTGTAGCCTAACAAAAGTACGAAATAGCAGCAAGTTCTTTTACTTCTGTTCAGATTTCTTGTTTGTACGTATTGCATGTCAGAAACAAGTTCATTTATGTATATATAGATCAAAACGTAGACTATATAGTAGTTACATGTAGGATGACCTGTGAAATATGTCCGGAAAAATGTCAAATAAAATATGAGCTATTACACAAATTATCATTTTTACGCGAAATTACATTGATTTCATTAAATTTTGCAACTTTTTTGAGCATACATAATTTAATACATTTTGTATACTAAAGTCACATTGACTTAACCAAAATTGTCTTCCGAAAAAAGCGCAATATTAAGTAAAAATAGAAACGTGAAACTTCTAGAACGCCTGAACGTAATATTGGTACGGAGCTGAACATTTTTTCCGCTCCTTCCTTCAGCTTCAGTAATCTCTAACTCGTTGATAAATTGCTAAACTAAATGACAAAAGCAGTAATAGCATTGACCTCAGTGAAATCGTTCTCCCCCATTAACCAACAGTAAAAAATAAATAGAAAACCGAAGGCATCTACCCCATATAATAAAAAGGGAGTATCTAAAAGCGCTTAATAATTCGAATCGTTTTCCGAGCGGATTCTAAATGGTGTCAAATATCCCCCGCCGGTCGACCATGGAACCGTTTCATCAAATCATTCAAGACATGCCGCCTAGACTTATTTAATTATTAAAAACGGGCACTAGCGGCAGATTTTAGCCCTTTTGTGTGAGCTCATCAAAAAATCATCCGAAATTGTACGTGATGAGAATGCGGTGGGTCTTTTTGAAATACATTGCTGGCAAGTCTTGGCGATGCTTTATGGATTTTTCTCTCTGTGTGTATACGAAGTGTCGCATTCGGCTATCCCAGTGCCTTTGAGTTTTCCAGGTGCAGGGAATGGAACTCATTATATTGATTTCATCCTTTCATCACGAATCTGCAAGGTGTTTTCGGGAAAAAAGTTCGGTTTGTGCTTTGTTGCTGTTTGTAGCAGTGTGCATTCTTCTTTTGGGCAGTAGTGATTTTTTTTTAAGAATGTTGGAACTTTTGTAAACTGAGAAACATTTCAATCATACTTCTCAAGCTATTTCTAAAGAAATATGGCATTATAGAAACTATTTTTGTGGTTTAAAAAAATAAAAATAAAATGTCACATATACAAAGAGCTGAAAAATCGGTATGTTCATTGCTTTACAAATTTCGTTTATCCTTTCCTTACAACGTTGCATAAATTACCCCAAAAATGAATCTCATCTCTACAGATATTTCTTTTTCTTATTGTTGGTTTTAATTTAATAATTTTTGCTGCTTCAACAGAACGTTATTTTCTCATCGTTAAGAATTAATTTTGGGAACATAAAGAGACATACTTATTATTTCTTTTTTTTTTTTTTTTTTTGTTTGAGAACTCTAAATTTTTAACTTTACTATCAGTCTTTATTAAACTACAATATTAGGGCACCAAATTAAAGGCTTGTGTCACAGCTTTCGGCCAAAAAATAAAGAACCGATTACCATTTTTCCTGTCACAAAAAACGGTTTATTCTTTAATAATTCTATTATTAATAGTATTATTACTACACATTGCTTCATTACATAACTGAGAAATGCAGACTTGGCATGAAATTGAAACAATCATATTTACTTGCATTGCACTTTTTCTTTTAAGTAACACCTTTTGACATTCTTTAACCATGCCAATTAACTACTAACACATAGCATAAGAGGTATCTAGTTTAAACTTTAAAATCTACTTTAAGACTACAGCTTTAAATATTCGAATCTTCAAATCCATAAATCAAGAATTCCACTTTCGAAAAAAATGTTCTTTTTAAAATTCGCCTCAAAAAATTTATCTATAATAAACATCATTTTAAGTCTTTCTTTGCTTGTTCGTGTGTTCATGTATATTCAGTGTGATAAGTCGCACTTTTAAAACTTTCTAAAAGTGAGTCATTTTCGTCAGAAAGACCTCGTAGTAGCGGCTCTTTTCTATGAAAAAGTTATTTCTTTCTGGAAAAAACGCTACAAATATGACGTTAGCTTGCAAATGTTTCGGAAAGCAAAAAGCTTTTTTTCTATTCGTTTTCTTTTTTCTTGTTTCAAAATAGTTTTCGCATATTCTGTTTTATGGCTCGCCATTTTAAGAAGTTATGTAGGAGCGATCGTTGCCACGTTTCTGGAATGATACCCTCGGAAAAGGTTGCGTTATATTCATGCGTTAAAACCTAATGGCATGCATCCGAGGATCCCGTGAGGGAGCCGGTACATTCGAAAGTTGTAAATCACGTGGGAAATATTTGCATGCAGCCTCAGCCACTCAGGAAAATAACAGGGATTTTTGAATATCATTAATGCTCGACAATGTTTCTGTTTCTTATTTTAAAGCGTCGATGAAGAGTGGAGGATGTAAGTTTGTACTGATAAAAATAATTTTGATAGAATGCACTAAGGTTGAAAGCATCAAGCATAAGCTTGTTTATTTTTATTTTGAGTAAAAGACTAAAAAGAAAATCGCGTTTGCTGTTTTAAAGAAAAAGACCTTGGAAAACAATATGCTTAAATAGGTGAAGTAATACGCAAAAAATACAAAATAAAACCAAACAAATGTTTGACTTATTTGCATTTAGTATTTATTTCAATTTTTATGTTATATTTAATTATATATTTTTTAGCTCTTATTTTTCTAGAAATTACCAATCATTCGGCTAAACTTGACAAACATTTAACGACTTTTTGAATCTACACTCGGAAGAGGTTGCATTACATTCATGCGTTAAAACCTAGTGGCATGCATCCGAGGATCCCCGTGAGGGAGCCGGTACATTCGAAAGTTGCAAATCAATTGGGAAATACACTGGCGGAAAAAAAAATCCCAACACCAAGAAAGACTTGCGCTAGATAAACGAAATTTGGTAGGCGTGTTTATACAACTGAAAGATGACATCGATTGAAATTTCACGCTCCGCGCATAAGTATGGCGCAGCTGGCGTCACTCAGAACATGCAAATAGGGCTTGTTTTAAAAGCGTGTAGCAAAGCTTGTGAGTATTATTTTTCCGTGAAATTTGACGCATTGCTCTCATGTAAGCCAGGAATGCCTTTAAGAAGACGAAGAAGCTATAATCCACAGCTCGCCGAGTTTAAACGAGATGGTACAATTTGGCTACGAGATGGTGGATTTTCATTTCGCGATGTTACAGAAAGACTTGGTGGGAATGTTTCCACCGTACATGATTATTGGAAGCTATAGTCAAGGGATGGTACTACCTCGAGTACTACCTAGAGATCGAGTTCCGAGCTACCACGTGGCATGACTGAGAAGGAAGATCGCCGAATCCTGCCTACGGCTGTAGCGCATCTGACTGCATCTGCGGCTGACATTCGAGCTGCAGTTGGTACCGTCGTGACCCAAAGAAAGGTACGAAATGGCTTACTTCAAAGGCAGCTCCGAACCAGGTAGCCTGTAGCCGGTATTCCATTGAATGCAAACTATTGCAGTTTGCGACGGCAATGGTGTTAAGATAGAGCTCACTGGAGATCGGAGTGGAGATATGCTGTAATTTCTGACGAAAACAATTCTGCCTTGGTGCCAATGATGGTCGTATGTTGGTCAGAAGGAGGCCAGGGGACCGCCTGCATCTAAGCAGTCTGCGACCTA
Organism: Uloborus plumipes; assembly: GCA_038373865.1. Classification (NCBI taxonomy): domain Eukaryota; kingdom Metazoa; phylum Arthropoda; class Arachnida; order Araneae; family Uloboridae; genus Uloborus; species Uloborus plumipes. The sequence goes on from JAXGGA010008114.1 coordinate 11,632, forward strand.
GACACACAGGACCTACACCTGGAGTCATGGTCTCGGGAGCAATTCCCTAAGACAGCAGAAGCACTCTTGTGGTTATCCCAAACACACTGATTGCAATTTTTTTGAGCAGCATCAAACAACGTGGAACGATGCTACATTCAAATACATAGTTTAGTTGAATATGTAAATAGGATATAGCAAGTGTAAGTTTTAAATTGAAAACTTCTGATAGTTGTTACCCACAACCCATCACCCCTTTTTTAAGTGGAACTGTTTGCGAGTGCCAGTCACGGCTTTCTCGGACGGACAGCGGGTATTATTTCGAGGTGTGTTTCCTCATACGCAAAAAGACCATTTAAACACATTATGAGACAAATGATATCTTAAATTGATGTTAGTGTGCTACTTCTACGCTCGTTAAAAATCAAAAAGATATTTAGTCGCATAATATATTCTTACAAATCATTTCACTAGTCCTGGTTTTAGAGACACCTGGATAGTATTTTACATTATCAGTATAGTACATTACCTAATATATAATTGCATCCACATAAAATTGATAAAATATCTTTTAAACTGTTTGTTTTTTGTTTTGGATAGTTTTACGCTGGAAGTAGAAATATGCCGAATAAAAGTTTTGTTTTAATTAATTAAACTTAGATATCCTTAACCAGCCCTGTCATTTAGGTTAATTGCCCTCCCCCCTGACTTTGGGAAGTCAATGTATTTACATAAAAGTAGGCGTGGTTTTTGTAGTTTTCAGATGCAATTGCATTGTGATTGCACCCTTTGACCCCCCTGGAAAACTTGACATGCGGCCCTGTCCTTAACTTATTTCTAAAATTTTTTGACTAATAAAATGCAGATTTGTTTTTACATTTGAAAACTGTAGAGAAATAGTAAAAAATGATTCGTTTCAATTTATTCTAAAATTTAAAAAAACTCGGTACTCTAAAATCAATTATGTTATAAGTTAGTTAAAGTAGTTTGAATTGTTATTCCTTTACAGTTTGCATAAACTTTCTTCTCGAAACTTATGCTTGCCAAATTAAACTTCTAATGTTATCAACAGTTGAGAGTTAAGTAAAACGTCTTTTATATTTTTAAGAATTATTAAAGTAAGTTGCATACTCGTAGTGATTCGTCTTCAGCGAAATCAACTCTTTTTTTTTTTTTTGCCAGTGCTAACCTGCGAGTTCTTCAAATGTGTATGTTCTTCGAAGTTTTTTTCTTACATTCCTCAAAATATCTTTCCTTTCCCGTAATAAACTGAAATCTTTGCTACGGTTTTGATATCCTGTTCAGCAAGAAGCCCAAAAGGTTCACGTTCCCTTGATTTTTTTAGAAGAAAAGATTTCTGCGTTTTTATGAGAATTTGGTTTCAGGTATTTCTTTTATGGAATAGTCGCAAATCTTTTTTTGTAATATACCAGTTTGACGTCAGAAATCTTTTCAGGACACATAAAAGATTGTTTCACTTTACCGTCAGTGACAAAAAATGCGAATTTGTTTTTTCTCCTGTTTCCAGGGAAGACTTGAACAACAAATGTGCTTAGTGTAAAATAAAACTTTTTTGAAGAATATGCTGCATTTACGTTTAATAAAACTTATTGGCTGAAGCTAAAACGCATAAATTAGTAAACTCTGCAGCTTAAAAACTACCATTCAACAATTGTTTTGAATTGCAACGGAGATACTCTACACGACATTTCGAGAAAAATCGTTTTCATCTGATTGCTGCAATAAACTATCACAGCCAGAATTACTCCAGATTATGAGTGGGATGCTAGAATTATAAAAATTAACGGTTCAAAAAGTGATGAATTCAAAATGAAATTTGATGAATCAAAGAATTAACTCTGATTGCCTGACATGTCCCACCAAAGCTAAAAGGTCACTGCTAGTCAAAAAGTTATCAATCTCAAAGAATATTATACATTTGTAACATGTAACAGAGGTGCAGGCGACCATCTTGTATAGTGAACAGAGAAGTCTGACTCTGATGGGGAGGTCCAGGGTTTGAATCCCGGCAGTGCACGAATGTACTTTCTCTCCTTGTCCTTGTCCTTGTCCTTTCATTGTATGAATGTGTTGTTTTGCTGTGAATGGTTGGCCTACCCTATAAACGGGTTCTTATCCCAGTTAGCACAAATAACTTTTAAACGTTTTATAAACGTTTTTAAGTGGTTGTTACAACGTTAATAACCATTTTACAACCTTTAAAAAACAAAGTGTGCTACTTGGGATGACATGTGCGCACTATGAAGTTCGGACTGCAACCAAATTACGGTACAGTTGTAAACGTGAAGCAGCGCCAACTCTGGCACAAGACAACAACAACGGAAAAGCAACACATTTCATAAAAATGTACAAACACGTTGTAACTAGTTAATTTGTAACGTTGTTTAGATGTCATTGCAGGATCACTGTTTGACGTTGTAACAGACGTGCACCAGCTAAAATACCGCTAGTTGACTCAGGATGGAATTCAGGTGAAACACCGAATCTACAAAAGCGCGTTGCACACGCAACTTTTTGCGTAAGTTTGCACAAAAGAGCCGAATTGGCGCTTTTGCGCAAACAACGTTTCACAAGAACGCACTTTTGCAGATGCAGCGTTTTACCTGAATTCCTCCCTTAACAGTGAGGTATTTAAACAGAAATGTAACTGGAGCCCTCATGCGATGGTCACGCGTCTATCATTTTATCGTCCTATTTCAGTTACTATACTTTTAAGAACATCAATATTTTGGTGATCTAAGTTTTTTTTTTGTTTTTTTTTTTTTGTATTTTCTAAACAAACGGTCATGCTGATGTTTTTACATCAGCATGACCTTAACTTAATTTTTACAGGACTCAGCTAGTTTGGTGTTTATTTAAAATTAACTTGATGGGGGTTATTCGTAACGTATAAACAAGGGAGTACAACTTTTCTGAAATAATGTTTACCAAGAAAATATTATTACCCTGTCATGTACTTATTTTCGAACTGTAACCGCAACGAGGCAGCTCCTGTAACCGGCTAACGGTACTGAATTGTCAACATTAAGATTCATTGTGTGTGTTCTACGATGTAAATAGTCATGTGTTCGTGATGTCTGCTTAGTGAAATTTAAGTTTTGTACAGCCCTAAATTATGTCTCGCCTTTGGTTATAGTGGATATATTTCCCCATGCTGTCTCCGATGTAAATACATAACTTACCCAATAATAGTTACCTAAAAGAATATTGTTTACCAAGGTAACTCGTAAGTATAAAACAGTTTCAATTGCTATTTTTACTTGTGAGTTTTGTTCAATTTTTACCTGTATTTAAAGAGTCGATATTCTTATATTTACCATTGGAGTTTTATTAATTTTTTAACGTATTATGAGTGTTTAATGTGTTTTTATTTTTGTTTAATCACTGATAAACTGCAATGTTTGGCTGTACCAAATATGTACAAGAAAGAAAAAACCTATTTTTCATGGTAGAACATACTTATTAATCAAATGAAACTGAATGTATGAAAGGCTGCATATTGACGTTTGATTTGAAGTACTTGTTGTAATAAAGTTAAATTCATTTTCTTCCCTCACTATTCAATTTACTTAATGCTCTTGACTTTCCCAAGTAAACATCTTAAACGTCGATGTGTATTTGCCCGTCCATGCGTGCTTCAAAATACTGTTGGCCTTTCCCTTTCTTCCGTAATGTTTAAACATTACTCCTTCTTTATTGTTTACATGAAAGAGACCAGTCATTACCTCTTCTCGCCCCGTCTTTCATCCTGGCACTTAGCTTTTGAGCGCCAAATAACCTGAATTTATAACTGGAATCGACCGGGCTCCAACGAAAACGAAGATAATTTTCTCCCGAAATCATTTTAAAGCGAAGACCTTTAAAACTCCCATACCTAATTTGGCAATAATGAGAGACTAGCATTTCCGTCAAGACACCTTATTCTCCCCGAGGGCTATTAAGGAGTCTCTGCGACTCAAAGACTCCTTAGAAGATTACAGGAATCTTTGGCCTCGGGGCTTTCGAATGGGGGAGCATTTAAAATCTCGCAAGAAACATGCTTCCGTTCCGAATCGATAAGCTCGGATCATTTAAAATCGTTAATGACTATGTCGTGTTGCAATCTCGATTATTTTGTGTGTTTCCGATATTAGAGGTACTTTTCCAGAAACTATTCCTGGAGGAAATTATATGAGTGTGTTACTATACTTGCGTGATATAGTTTAGTTTTCAATTTTTTAAACTCATAGTGCATATTTTGACACTGCATTTCAGACTAGTAGAAATCCCAACAAAGAACTTACAAAGAAAGGTACAGTTGACGCTCGATATAACGACTATCTCTGTCCCACAGCGGAAGGTCTTTATAACGAGTAGTGACTATAAGAGGTAGAAAATAGGGTGTATTGGGAGAAAGTTGGAGTTTTCCCACCGGTTGTTATATTGGGATATTTCTTATAACGAGCGGTCGTTATAACGAGCGTCGACTGTATAGGTAAATACAAGTGGAACGTAACATGTAATATCTTTTAGTTTGCCGTTTAGTAATTAGTTGGAATTATTTTGGGCTGGCTGGTAGACTAATAAAAATCCCACTAGAAAAAATAAACAGACGAAGACAGTTATAAGTAAATACAAATAGACGGTATTTGTAAAACCTTTATTATGTATGCTGTAGTAATAGTTAGCAACATTAAATATTGCTATAGTAATGGTTTCAATCACACTGTGAATGATTTGGAAGATTTGGGATGGTAAAAATGTAATACAACAATTTTACAAGATTAGTTAACCCTCTACTCTAATTCGTGACTTTAAGGTCACATCAAATTTTATCTTTTTATTTATGTATAGGGACATATGGACATAGACAGAGCTATAGGTAAATATAAATCGACGGGAGTATGTAATATATTTTAGTAGAATCTTCAAAATGTATAATGCTGCATAGTAATAGTTTCATCATGCTATAAATAACTGTGAAGGATTAGGAAAGTAGTAGCGTAAGACAGATATTTTACAGGACTAGTTAGGATCATCTGCTGACTCTATGGTCACATCCAATTTCATTTTTTTTAATTTATGTATAGATATGTTATCTTTTTGTTGACCGGAGTGGCTTAAGAAAATAAAACTGTTTCTTGTATGTGATAAATACATTATTCTTGAAATGTATGAGCGTATAAATATTTTCTTCACAGGAAATCATAATTTGGACAATACAAGTTTAAGCATGGATTGGGATCCTCTACTGAGAGTACAAATTGTGCTAAAGAATTCCGAAATATATTGCGCACTAAAAAATTTGCCACTCAGCGAAACTGTGGTTCAGATGAGAATGGCAGCGGTGTAAGTCAAATTCAATGCTACTGATTGAACTATCAGCTGTCCGTCCCTTAAAACCGCGCCTAGCACTCGCGAACAGTTTAACTTAAAAATGGATTGATGGGTTGTGGGTGCTAACTTTCTGAAGTTTTCAATTTAAAACTTGCATTTGCTATGTACTTTTGATTCAACTAAACTACAATTTGAAATTAGCATCGTTCCACGTTGTTTGATACGGCTCAAAATGATTTTTATTATTCTTCCCCTTATTGTTGTCTTACCTAAAACCCCTAATTTGGTAAGGTCAGATTAGACCTGACGCATGCGTAAATGCGCGGAAGATTTTGTCTAAGAAGATCAGTCAGTATGTTAGGAGTGTTATCAATCACTCATAACAGCTCTTGTGCATATTTTGCTTTCAGTGAAACTGTCGTAAATGTAGAGCGGCAATGGCGTAGCTAACTTTAAAACGAATGGCAATTAAATGTTCATAACAATTGATGAATGATGAAAAATACTCTTAATTGACTCTAAAATACTCAAATGAAATTCAAATTTACACAGTTGTGAGGTTTTTTAAAATGCTTATTATTATGGGAGATTATTCAACGAAACATTCAGCTATATAAATTTCTGTCCGGATGACGTACTCTACTTCCATTCCACTGTGACATATGTGTTGACACTGCTTAATCGATGTGTTTAACCTTCCTCTACTACGGTGGGTCGTATCCGACCCAAATCAAATTTAAAATTCTGTCTAATTTATTTTTATATCCTATAGTATCATTACTTTACATTAGTATCCAATTTCCAAAAGATAAATAGTTTTTTATGTTAAAAAAAAGCTTAAAAAATATTATGTCGGATCCGACCCAACAGTAGTGTATGTGTGATCTTATGTGTTTGTCACCGTAGTAGAGGAGGGTTAAAAAACTATAAAAATAAGTCTTCAAATTTCGAGTTTTACAAACCAAGTTACTGTCTAATCTTTTATCGTACTACCTCCCTCGCATTTGCGCATGCCTGAGTTATCTTCTGATTTTCTAAAAACAGAGAGTAAATGCAAAATAACATCGAACCAGGAAGTAAAAACTGAAACACTAGCAGGGGCGTCTCCTAAACTATCACCCTTTTTTCGAATAGAAGCTTCCATGACTGACATGCGCCCCTTTCGACGTTGAAGAGTAATTTGTGGCTATCAACAGCAGTAGAATCACCAACAATATCTTGAGAATCACGTGAGGAGTTACTCCAAATGAGCATAGCATTCAAATGGATACATTTACAGAAAACTATTCCCTACTAAAATTGTGAATACTTTGTTAGGTAGGACTCACAAACACCTTTCCAAAATATGCTCACTTTCAAGATAAATAAATGGAGGGTGGCCCATTTACCCCTTCCTAGGGGGTAAGTGGGCCCCCCACGCCATTTTGTAAAGAATAAGATAGGTAAAAATATTTAAAGCATTTTTTAGGAAACAATGCTGAACTTGTGTTTATTAATAATGTCCAAGACAAAATAAGTCATAAAATTTAAGCTGTTTTGCTTTAAAACTTTTGTATAAGGCTTGAAAAACGAACTGTTAAAAAAAGGGGGGCCCACTTACCTTAACCAACCCTAAGTTTTAAGTAAGAAAAAAATCCTTATAGAAATGCAAGTTCCATGTTACATATTCCTTTAATACGCATAATTGACCAAGCTTTCTTTTTATATATAAATCTGTCCATTTTAGAAAGATCTCAAACTTATAATAATCATTTCTTCATTGGTGGACCTCATTCGTAACCCAACGATGGCAATCAATAAATTGCTTTAAGGTTGCAGTGATTTCACTTTTCTGCAAAGGCATTGAACTTTTGTATAAATTAGACGAACGACTTGTGGGAATATTTGAGATTGTTACTTCAATTTCAAAGCCCTCGGGCGCTCTCTGTGTAAAATCAATTTGATTTCTCCACTTTGTTAACACTAGAACCGCGGGGATTTCAATATACCTAGAACCGCGGAAGGGGTCATTTTGACCCCAGATAGTAATTCAATGAAATATGCGCAAACGCTTAATTCAGCTAGCTAAAATATTTTTTAAGATAATAATAATTAATATTTCTCAGAATTTTAGTTAAATTATTTGTATAAAACAACAGTTATCAACGTTTTTTAATTACAATATCGTATTTTTAAAAAAAATATTACTTTGAGTATAGTAACGTATCTCCAACAAAACATACATACATTTGCTATTTTAAATGCGATAATAGAGTAAGTAGTTCAATATAATATAAGATATATTTAAAGTTTAAAAAATAATCGATAATTTACAGAATGAGTTGTGAATAAAACGTAAAAGTATGCTTTGTATACTTTGCACAATCAAGAACTTTGTACGTTGAAAATATATCTACAGTTTTATTTTTACTATTTTGACTTTGAAATCTGTCTTGTTTGTATTTAATTTGCGGTTGTCCGTCGTTTTCATTTGTTGCATCACACACTAGAGTTAACTACTTATATTTATTAATTAATTTATTTTTAATGAGAAAGAACAAACTTTTCTCATGATTTTCCAATCAAGTCTTGAAGTGGTGCCTACCAGCAAATTTTTCAGTTATAGTTTTACATAAAGCCAAATAATAGATTACCATCAAGGTAAAAAATATTACATAAAAGCTGCTCCTATTTTATGTCAAAACTTAAAAATCTCATCATTCCACAAACTTAGTTTCTTAGCAATGCATTCTGGAACAAATATGATCTGCATTCTTTTGGCCCCAAACTATGAAGTTTTTGGGGGGGGGGGATATTTTAGGAATATTTTAGGTACAAGAAATATTTTAGGTACGTCAATAATTGATATGAAAATATTTATTTCTTCTAATGTTACTTATTAGTACACTAGACCAGTGACTTGCGGTGAGTGTGCTCTTACGGGACGCCTTTTCGCTTTACTTCGATGATATTCAGCTGCCGATATGTTTCATTTTCCGTAAATTTCCTCATGTACTTCAATATCAATTTCTTCATAACAAGAATAAAAACAGTTGAAGTACTGTTGTGGATAATAATGAGTTTAGTATTGGGTGCTGGCCCCTTTCTTTCTTCAAAAATCGTATCCTTTGTTCCAATTTGAAAGAAGTTCAAAACTCTCTCCTCATTATCAACTTACTATTTTCCCGCTTTAAATGTTATTGTTGATTTGTTTTTAAAATTTCTTTCCGTACGTGTATGTTTTCTCGAAACATTATTATTTTTTTAAAAGTTCAATACGTTTTCATAATTTTTGCAATGAGAAAGAACAGCGTTTGCAAGGACATTACCAGTAATCTTTACTTTCAACTTCTCAAAATTAAAACAGTTTTATCATTACCATGACCTTCTAAATAATTCATATATAATTTTAGCTTCCTGGACAGTCTGATTACGAGAGTATTTATTATATACAAAGTAAAATATTTCCCTAGTCATTTTTTATTGCGTCCAAACATAGACTGAGTTTCAAACCATTCATAGTGCTTAAAACCAACCAATAAAAATGCGTAGATTTCAGTCCCAGGGAATAGGTTAACCCCCCCCCCCACAACACCATTTTTAATTTTTCAAGGGGAGATTGTGGGTGCTGAATATAAATTTTATCTGAAAACAACAAAAAACAACACCTAACTATATCTAAAAACATAAATTCTTCGAAGTTGGAGGAGGGGGGAATTCCCCCCCCCACCCCTATTTAGCTAAATTACTGCCTATTTATCCCATTTCAGAAATTCTTAGGTGAGGAAGAAATATATTACAGTTGCTTACAAGAAAATGTACGATTTTAGTCATTTGTGCTTCAATATTTCTTGAGGGTCACATTGACCCCTACCGCGGTTCTAGGTATAAGTGCTAATAACTGCAAAAATAATAATGACACAAATTTTTAAATCTGGAAAAACTTTCTTCTCTTCAAATAAATAAAAGTCATAAAAGAATTTGTTTCCTCGATTTATACTTTTCGCGTGGTGGTGAATTGAACTTCGCTTTGGGTCAAATTGACCCCTTCCGCGGTTCTAGTGTTAAGAAATTTGGTTTTGATTTTGCATTTAAGATGAAATTTTGCCATGAAATTGTATTAAAAATGTGTAAGTAAAAATCTCGAAAAATAGTCGTATAGATACAAGAGAATACATTTTTTCAAATCGTTTATATCTTTTTCAATTTCAATTTGTAAAAAAAGTACCTTATTCTCAGTTATGATACGGCTGAGTTGAAACATCAAGTTTTTATACTACTTTAGTTGAATGTCAAAATTAAAATACAAAATGGAGGGAATATTTGTTTTTCTGAGAAATTATATATTACCTTTAAAATCGCCAAATATAGGAAAAAAGTAACTTGCATAATTAGTCATTCAAGTAAAAATACCATTACTTGTATAATTAGTTAGTCAAGTAAAAACACCATTTTTTAAAACATCCTTCATCCGCCAGTTTAGTTACTTCGAGAGAGACAAAAGAGATTTATTCGATAAAGTTAAAGAAAAAAAAATCTATTAATACTATGTATCTTTAGATCTTTCAGTTATGACGCAAATTAACATTAGCATGGTTTGTGTTAGGTGTCCAGTGTATTTTCCTGTCTCTTTGCGTTTCATTTTTACCCGAAGTTCTTGGAGAATCAGACTGTTTATTTTCTGTTCGTTTTTTAAAAATATTAAGTTTTAAAAATATTAAGTTTTTCTTAAATTCTTCAGTTAATTAAGCCTATCTAATGATCGTGTTGAATATTACGTAAAGCTGAGTTAAGGTAACTTTTTATAAAAATTGATTCATAGCAAAAAGACAAAGAAAACGTAAACGCGTTTATATATAAACCATTTTTCTTAAATTGAAGTTTATGTTTTCATGGTGTTTTTTTGCAGATGCGTTTGCAAAGTCTTCTGATACCCAAACCTATATTAGTACAGGCCACTTACATTCTAACCACGACAAACCCTTCCAAACATTTATCTGGACTTAAATTTACATAAGGAAAACATCTGTTACATCTTGTATATATAAAATAAAGTCGTGTTAGTTACACTATTTATAACTGAAGAACGGCTGCACCGATATGGCTAAAAATTGGTGGGTAGGTAGCTGAGAGCCAGGCGACGGACATAGGCTATAATTTATGTGTGTCAGTTACCATAAATAGAAAAAATGTCTTATTGACTAAGCCTTTTTACTAAGCCTTTTTTAACACCTCATGGCTAAGCGACATAAAGCACACGTTCTGGCAGCTTCCGGAGCGCTGTAAACAGGTTGTAGGTTAGCAGTGCGTTGAGTGTTATTTGACTTTTTTGTGAAGTAAATTATAAACAAACGTGTTACTTACCTTGAAATTTGTATGTGACAAGCTCTCAGAAACGATTGTCAAGAGTTTTTACGCCTCTGCGGCTGAGAGGTGGAAAGCGCTTGGTAGGATAGCTCATGGACTGCAGTTAAAGAGGTTGTTCTTCTTATTACTATTATCTATACAAAAGTTTGTTTGGATGGATTTACGGATTGAGCAGTCGGTTGATAAACAGTCTCAAAAAAATATCTTTTTAACTACGTGTTTTTTGAGCCTCTGTCGCCGAGCGACATAAAGCACGTGTTCTGACAGCTTCTGGAGCGAAGTAAAACAGGTTGTAAATACAGAAACAGTAATGAATGATTAATGTAAGTACTTAACTTTTTTTTGTATTTTCTAATAAAAAAAAACTTAATAAATTCAAAAATTTGCTTATTTATTGCCTTTAAGGCGGAACAAAGTTCGCCGGGTCAGCTAGTTATTTATAAAGCTGAAACCGATAAACAAGACATGAGTCAGAAATATCAGTTTAAAGGGGATGATAAGTCAGCTGTACTTTATAAAACGATCATATTTTCGAGCAAAGTACGCTGGGTATTACTTGGTACTAAACCCGTTTATCCCAAATAGAAGCCAAATATTAATTTTAGAGCCACTTACTCGTCCGTCAAGACATATTCTACGAGTAAAATGTAAGAGAACTGCATCATTATTCTTGTCAAATTTCCGCACATTATTGGAATCACTTAAATTATTATCACCTATATTCTTACGGAGAAGGTATTAATTACCTTATTAAACTTACCTAGCAAAGAATTAAGTTGATGGATAATAAAGTCTCTCAGGTTTTACTGATTGAGCAATTACATCAATTTCGATGTCAAATTTTGCGTCCCGCTTAGCTTTAGAAAAGTGCTTAATGTGCTCTGACGTATGGCTGGAAATTACAAGCAAAGTTCTTGATAGTTTTAAAGTCGCGGTTGGTTCATGATAGCTTTTAAGGGTTTTGTTGCACATCTTAGGTTTTATTATACTTACTAGCGGTACCCGCACGGTTTTGCACGTGGTATAAAATTAAAAGTTCATTTGTAAAATAATTGATATCGCAGAAAAAATGCTCTATTTTAGTTGTAATTCAACTATAATTCCTTCAAAGTATGATATAAAAATCTGGTATGGACCCCACGCTACTTATTTTTACGTGTAAATTTCTTAGTAGATGCCTTAAGTGCTAAAATAGTGCTTGGAGTGAGCAAGATAACAGTTCAAACATTTATATCCCTAGTTTGCCACGAAACAATGCAAAAAAAAAAAAAAAAAATGTTTGACAATGATTAATCCCCTAAATATCGCCGATTTTAACATCATTCAGTGGATTTTTCACAAAATATCGCCAATAGCGCCAAATTGAGTCCAAATAAAAAAAGAAAACAATTTTTTTCGCCAACTTGGTGATATGTCGCCAAAATGGCGGCAAATACTTGGCGACCAATAGCTTGGCTATATAACGCCAAGTGGTCGTGCCAATTCATATCACTTTTGTCTGCATTGAAATGAACACTGATTTACTCCACAAAAGGGGTAAAACACCCCTTGGAACATTCGAATGCAACCCCAAGGGCAGATGCACAAAAATAAGCCAAAAGAGAAAATAAGAACAATTTTGTTGCTCACAGAAACTAACAGAAATCTTACCAAAGTTTAAAAGAAGAAGAAAGTTTTCTTTCCTAGCTTAAAAAACAAAACAATACATTTTCCGAAATGAAACACTTTAAAAAGAACGATGCAATATCGCAATTGATACGATATTTGGTGTATCTGTGCTTTAGGTACCCTTTTCTCGCTAAATGGGCGATAGGCGTGCCAAGCGTGGTAACTCTGACTGTTTTGCGTAGTTTCTCTCGGAGCTTTCAATTCCGCGAGACACGCAAAAACGCGCCATTTGGTGACTTTTTGAAAACGCGCCAAGTAGGGTCTCAAAGCACATTTTCACCGGGAAAAAGACAGGGATGCCAGAGAATTGAAACAGAAAAATTCTACGCCTCCTCTAAAAAATACTACAAAATACTACTGTTTCCAAACGTTGCCAAAATCAATATTGCTAAAATGCGAAATCTATGCAAATGGGGAAAAAAAAAACGCCAAATCTTTTAATTAAGTCATTAAAGTATATTGGAAACAGGGTTGCCAGAAAAATACTACACTCCTTATTTGGACCGAAAAAATACAACTGTAGTATCAAAAATACTACGTATGGCAACGCTGGAAAAAGAACGAAACAAAAATAAGTATGAACACGTAACCATGGTAACAACATGAAAAGTTGATTTCCGTTGATAAAATAATTCATTTCATCTCTCTTTTCAAACAAATTTTATCCTCGAGCTATTACATTTAGAATCGTTTGGCTTGCTTTACTGAAGGTAGCCTTGAATTCCGGGATTCTTAAAACAATTGTTACAGCTCTCCTGATGATCGTAGAAACTTCGAAAAAATGTGTTTTTGTGCAGAAAATTTCAAGCTTTCGAATGACATAAAACTTGAAAATGTGTATGAAATGTTTTTTCCCTATTTTCTCGAATTTCCGCTAAGAATTCGAATAGAAAAAGAACGAAATGGAATTTTCGAAAAATTGCTTCGAGGTGCAAAACTACATGCTACAAACTAATTTTGTGCCAAGTGGCATGAAAATCGACCGAACGGTTTTGGCGCTACACGCGTAACAGACAGACAGAAACAAAGAAAGAAAGACAGACCCACCTTCAGCTTTATTATTAGCAGAGATAGAGATTACACTGTTAAAAAATTTCCTGAAATTTTATGGTAAAAGCTACTGGCATCTATTTTGCCAATAATCTTTACCGTAAAATATTTGTTTACTGGAAAATTTTACGGAAGAGAAAACGAGAATTAAAAAGCGCGAGATACGAACAACAAGGATCCAGCCTGGGATCTAATTTTTACACACCGCTTTACTATCCACGGTACCAGATGAGACACATCAGGAGAGCGGAAATAGGGTGTCATCTGCATCGTACAGTGATCACGTGGTGATCAATTGGCGCTGCAATCGCAATTTTTTTATCGGTACAATTTACTGTAAAAAATTTCTGTACGGTAACTGCTACATTTTACAGTAACATTTACCATAAAAGCTTCCTGAATTTTTAACAGTGTACCGTTGCTGCATTCACATCTCTGAAGAAATAAATCGTAGATTTTAAATGTGAATAGCGAAGCAAAAAGACAATTGTTGATTTTTTTTACATAATATGAAACAATAATGGTTACCATGTATGTAACATACCTTGAATGACTTTGTTTTGAAAATGACATTGTCCACACCATCCCCCCCCCCTTGTTTCATATCCTATACATTTACGACGTCGAACTAAACAGTTTCTGATAAGAATATACAGTTCCTTCTTATCTGTCTGAAAAATTCAAGTGATATTGCTGCAATTTATATCCAGAGGAAACTTTTAAGTTCGTGAAATATTCTCACTTTAAATTTGTAGACTTTGGCCTCTAAATATCCCCAGAGAAAAAATGAAAGAAACAAGATGAATCAAACGTGCTGGCCATAAAATATTCCCTCATCTCGTTACGAGATAAGATACCCATGATACAAATAAGACACTGTAGTTCTGAAACCAGCTACAGAATAGCATACAGTAACATACTTTGACAGTGAAAAGATCATCCAAGGACCTGAGACTGGTAGAGACTGGTTTTATCCAGAATATCTGGGTTGAATTTTTTGTTTATTGCCGCAGGCTAACAAATGAAATTGTTATTTCTCGCTTGATAATAATGCAGCCGTTGTACAGGTATCCAATAGTATAAATTCCATTCCTATTAAAATGGTAGATAATACTGTTAACAAAGCCGTGACGGTAGCTAACGCCACACCGATAGCGCGAGAGAAACTGAGGGAGGAAATGAGGCAGTTGTTTCTGCCACCCCTGTATATAATTTATCCATGAACGAACGTATATGAACAATGAACATGCACAATGCACATCTTAATATATAAAAATTACGTGTCCCTGTGTTTGTGGTCAATGGACTCCTCAGCCACTGAACCGATTTTAACCAAATTTTACACGCAGTTTCAGTTTGGTTCAACTTAAGTGATGGGATAGTTTTTATCTCAATTTAGGACCACAATATATTTTTATTGCAATTTATGTATTTAGCTACCAGCTTTTCTGTATTCTTGGCTTAAATTCTTTAAACATACCCGGAATGCCACCACATAATCTGCGGTTAAAATTGGTTCACCCATAGTTCTTCTACGTAATTTAAATCCACCGAGATTATGCAATGGTACGAGTTTAGTTATCAAAAAAATCATCGGGAACATTATTGAGGCAATCATTTTGACTGGCAAGTTTTAAGATGAAATAGTTCTGTTGCCACGTATCCCAATGACATCGTCAGAATCTTCAATACCCTTCAAAATGCTACAGTTTCCCATTCGTTTAGCTTTCGCCATGTCAATTAATAAGTCCCAAGGACAAACAGTGTCAATTTGCGGTTTAGATTTAGAAAATCCATGTTTTTCCCATGGGCAACTATAGGTCGCTTGCTCCCGTGTGGGAAAACCGTCCAATCTATTTTTGTTTACAAGAGACAGATTAACAAAGAATATTGTGCACCGATTAGTGTTGAGTTAAACTGAAATTAAAAATGCTTATAGTTCAAAACATAACAAATAATATTGGTTGATTATCTACCCTACCTACATTATTAAAAAATAAAATGTTACATTAAAAAATAAAATGTTACAATAGCAATTAGCAAATTTTTAATTAACTCAATTGTTACAAGCTTGAATATAATATTTCTAAGTACTAAAATGCTACTTTTTTTTTGTTTGTTTCTAGCAAACATAGGAAATTTTTGTTCGATTGTTTTCATATTTTGACCTTAAGTTCATATTTATATAAAGTTGATCTCTATAACGGTAATAAAGTTTTTCGTTTCTATTGAAACATTATAGTTTAACCCATACCTTAGCAACAGCAACACGTGGCCGGGTCAGCTAAAATTTCATATAGTTTGCCAAAGATAACTGAGCAATTACTCTCCAAACTTTCTTGAAATAGGAAACATTTTCAATCATTAGAACTGATTCTAAAAGGATTTATAAGTTTAGAAAGAAAAATTTATTGGAAAATCACTTCTATAAATGTTGAAATTTTAAATGTTGTGCCTCTTAAAATAACTTTTGCTGTATTTTTATAACCACCAAAACTAAAAGGACTTCATTGGCGCTTTAGTTAAGCTAAGTTCGGCTTCTCTTTTCTCCGGCTACAAAGTTTAGCGTTAGAAACTAAACTGTTCTCTCAATGAAAATCATGCATGTGCTTTGTCTTACCATTGATTTCCGAGTCATTATCCTATTGAACCTACTTCACTAACAAACTGACAATTAATAATGATAATAATAATAAAGAAAGAAAAATAATGCGTGCATCACCCTCCCCCCCCCCTCTCCTTTTTTTGAAATTACCATCAACGTTGAATTTATACACAATTCTTTCAATTTGAGAGTTATTTTTGCTATACATAAACATTATGCATAATGTATTTGAGTATCTTATCTAATTTTAACTGAAAATGATTATGATTCTAAAACTGAAATTATTGAAGACTATAAATGATCTTAGAATGCTCCAAAAGAGCAAAACATAATAAAATTCTTTGATAGTTATAATAAGCAGCAGAGCCCTTATCTAAGGACTAACAGTTGCGAAACAGTGTATTAATAACAATTGACATGCCGGAAGAAAGAAGTATTTATCGTTAAAAAGGTACTTTGTCTGTCAAGAAACATGATAAATTATTACATGTGGCTCTAGTTTTGAAATTAGTAACACGGTCTTGAATAATTGACATGATATTGGATGAAAAACACACAGATCAATCATTTATTCCGTATTGTCACGATATTTTTAGTTGAGTTGAAAACAAAAAAAAAAAAAAAGACATCAAGAAACAAGAAGTATTTATTGTTTCTGCCGCTTTCATTCAAAGAAATATAGTTATCATAATGCGATTCCGCATTAAGTCGTCAATATTTAAGATGAATTGATGAAGTCCCAGAACGCATAAATCTCTTTTGCAGCATTCTGAGAATTTTTGATGCTGAAACTGAAGTTGATAAATCGAGCGATCAAATCGTTGCAAATGGCGAATCTTTGAAGAAACTGCAATAGGGCTTGCCTTTTCATATATTTACGTTTACTGCATGCAAAGGAGGGTATTTTTTAAATTGATTTTAAACTTAATACTATTGACACATTGAAAACGTACGTGATAAATGTTCGTTGAAAAGAAATTATAGCTGCATTTAATGCTGCATCAAGTTAGAACTACTCGAACGATACATATCATCTCGTTGTCACCGCATTTATAGGACTTGCGTCTCAGTGACAAAAAAAAAAAAAAAGCAATTTTTGCATCGACTGTGACAAATAAATGCAAAAAACGTAAACTTTCTTTTTTTTTTTTTTTTTTGTCGTGTGCTAGCCAGGCTGGCAATTTGGAGTGCGCTGCTTCACTTTTCCAACTGTACCGTTATTTGGTGTGAAGTACGACTTCCACAGTACACGTATGCCATAGGTACCCGTTTATAGGGTAGGCAACCTATCACACAACAACACATTCATACAAAGAAAGGACAAGGACAGGAGAGAGAAAGCACATCCATGCCCAAGCCGGGACTCGAACCCGGGGCCACACCATCCATGGCAGACTACTCTGACCACTTGACAAGGTGGCGGGCACGTAAACTCTTTTTGTCCCAAATTAATTTAGCAAATTTTAAAAATCAGTGAGCTCTCACTTATACGCCGCCTCATTTGTGCGCCTTTTTCACTTATACGACGATTTTAAATAGTCCCAGCACATTCCATAGCAAAATAATGATAGTATCATTCGTTTATGCGTCCCTCTAAAGATAAACAATTCACTTATGCGCCGAATTTTCCCTAAACTATAAAAAAAAATGTATTTTCTTTAAAAAAATTTTAAAGGGAAATGGTTTATAATTATGTATACTACAATTTTTGTTTTCTATTTTTTATCATTGTAGTTACGTTACAGTAATTGTCAAACCGTAGTAAAATGTCTCTTTTCTATAGAATAACTTCTTGTTCATTCTCTCATTAGAAACTATGTTGCATTTTATTCCTTCAAGTAGGCTTCTTCACTTATATGTATCTCACTTATGCGCCTTTTTCTGGTGGTCCCTTGGGCCGGCTCATAAGTGAGAGTTCACTGTCTCTTCGTCTAGTGGTCAGCGACGTCTGACCGTGATGCGGTGGCCCCGGGTTCGAGTCCCGGCTGGGGCATGGGCGTACTTTCTCTCTCATGTCATTGTCCTTTCTGTGTGTATGAAAGTGAGTTATGAATGAATGCCTACCCTATGAACGGGTCCTTATGGCATGTGTGATGAGCATAAAATCGGTCTTCCACCTAAAAATGGTGCTCTTAAAAACGGAAGCCGTATCATTACCCCATCCTTCATGGACCTGGTCGAGCTCTGCTGACCAACGGGGGCATGTAACAACAACAACACTAATAATAAAGCTGAAGGTGGGTCTGTTTGTCCTTCTTTCTTTCTGTCTTTCTGTCTGTTACGTGCATAGCGCCAAAACCGTTCGATCGATTTTCATGCCACTTGGCACAAAATTAGTTTGTAGCATGTAGTTTTGCACCTAGAAGCGATTTTTCGAAAATTCCATTTCGTTCTTTTTCTATTCGAATTCTTAGCGGAAATTCGATTAAATAGGGAAGAAATATTTCACACACATTTTCAAGTCTTATGTCATTCGAAAGTTTGAAATTTTCTGCATAAAATGAAGTCTTTTCGAAGTTTCTACGATCATCAGGAGAGCTGTAACAATTGTTTTTAGAATCCCGGAATTCAAGGCTTACCTTCAGTAAAGAGAGCCAAACGATTCTAAAATGGTTTTGCTCGAGAATAAAATTTGTTTGAAAAGATAGATGAAATGAATTATTTTATCAACGGAAATAAACTTTTCATGTTGTTACCATGGTAACGTGTTTATACTTACTTTTGTTTCGTTCTTTTTCCAGCGTTGCCAGGCGTAGTATTTTTGATACTACGGTAGTATTTTTCGGCCCAAATAAGGAGCGTAGTATTTTTCCGGCAACCCTGTTTCCAAAAAACTAATGACTTAATTAAAAGATTTGGCGGAGATTTTTTTTTTCATTTTCATAGATTTCGCATTTTAGCAACATTGGTTTTGGCAACGTTTGGAAACAGTAGTATTTTGTATTTTTTTAGAGGAGGCGTAGTATTTTTTTGTTTCAATTCTCTAGCAACCCTGTCTTTTTCCCGGTGAAAATGCTTTGGGACCTTGGCGCGTTTTTGCGTGTCTCGCGGAATTGAAAGCTCCGAGAGAAACTACGCAAAATAGCCAGGGTGACCACGATTGGCGCGCCTATCGCCCATTTAGCGAGAAAAGGGTACCTAAAGCACAGATTAACCAAATATCGTATCAATTGCGATACTGCATCGTTCTTTTTAAAGTGTTTAATTTCGGAAAATGTATTGTTTTGTTTTTTAAGCTAGGAAAGAAAACTTTCTTCTTTTAAACTTTGGTAAGATTTCTGTTGGTTTCTGTGAGCAACAAAATTGTTCTTATTTTCTCTTTTGGCTTATTTTTGTGCTTCTCCCCTTGGGGTTGCATTCGAATGTTCCAATGGGGTGTTTTACCCCTTTTATGGAGTAAATCAGTGTTTATTTCAATGCAGACAAAAGTGATATGAATTGGCACGACCACTTGGCGATATATCGCCAAGCTTTTGGTCGCCAAGTTTTTGCCGCCAATTTGGCGACATATCGCCAAGTTGGCAAAAAAAATTGTTTTCTTTTTCTTATTTCGATTCAATTTGGCGCTATTGGCGATATTTTGCGAAAAATCCACTGAATGACGTTAAAATCGGCGATATTTAGGGGATTAATCATTGTAAAACATTTTTTTTGCATTGTTTCGTGGCAAACTAGGGATATAAATGTTGAACTGTTATCTTGCTCACTCCAAGCACTATTTTAGCACTTAAGGCATCTACTAAGAAATTTACACGTAAAAATAAGTAGCGTGGGGTCCATACCAGATCTTCATATCATACTTTGAAGGATTTATAGTTGAATTACAACTAAAATCGAGCATTTTTTCTGCTATATCAATTATTTTACAAATGAACTTTTAATTTTATACCATGGGCAAAGCCGTGCGGGTACCGCTAATACTAAATAAATATAAGAGGGACTTTTAAGTCCCGTCGGGGCATAAAGGGTTAAAAGCGTAAAAAACTATTCACAAACTGCGTATATACAGCAGAAAGAAAAAATTTTGTGCAGATTCATTTTTTAAACAGCAAGAGAAGTGTTTAAATATATATAAAAAAAATCTTTAAAGATTTGGTTTGTGCTTTTACGATTTTGCTTTGCCCAGGAGACACTATAGCACCTACAGCCTTGCTATTCGGTAAAAATGTGTTGGTAAATGGAGGCGGTGCACCGTTTGAATTTTTGTTTTCAACGTTAAATTTCAAATAAGTTTTTTGTAGCTACTTTTTAAAGCAAAAATGTAACACAAATTGTCTAATAGGAAGCGAACAAAATTTTTCACTCTCTAACAATTTATTGTATTAGAAAGAATTTTATTTTGCACATGGTATTTTTTTTTTTTTTTGAAATGTCCGCATTTTTTAAAAAACACTAGATATAAGCGTACTAGATATTACCATAGCCGTGTTTAAAAAAATGAATTTTGCAACTACTTTTTAAATACTACGTGCGGCAGTTTTTAAGTAAAGAGAATTCCCAATACTTACAGCCTTTTTTTTTTTTTTTTTTACAAAGTTAGGTCGAACCCAAGAGGTTAGCCTTTCTGTGCCTTTTTGTGGGCCGTGGTGGCCCGATCGGTAAGGCATCGGACTCGTGTCCGAATGGACCCGGGTTCGATTCCAGCCGATCAAAGATCCACCGTCTTGATTGATGGTGACTGGGAGGCGTTAAAAATGTCGTGGTCACAAAGTCCTCCAAGTGAAACGATACCTCTGGGGGTGCTAGGGCCTATGGTTTGCTCGACCCTAGGTTCTGGTTCAAAATTAAGAACAGAGCGCTCTTCAGGGCCCTATCCCGGTTAAACCACTAAGCTGGTAGGTACGGGGGAACCTGGAGGATGAAATGAAATGAAATGTGCCTTTTTGTTCTTGCATACTATTTGGTTTTTAATATGAATATTTTTTAACTTAGAGGTATTTATAATAATTTCCTTTTTGTTTTCTTCGAATATTTGCTTATCTTATTGCCCAAACTACAATGAGTGGTTTAATTAAAAGAAAAAAAAATCGGAGCAGTATTTTCATTTTGTTCTAATCCAAAGTGTTCTATTCAAACTCTGCCAAACTCCTCGCAAGCCAAATAAAGTTACGATGTAATCCTGGTGGTTTGTGAGTGACACCAAGCAGTGGCGGAGTCGGCTAACGAATTCAAACCAATTGTAACATGCAATGCACCACCAAATTGTTTATTCCATCCATGGACTGTAGTTTCGTGCATTTTAGCACTCATCAGCATAGAATAGGAAGTAAACGAGCTGGAGGCAAAAATCACCAGTTTTTTTGGCGCTCTTTGCTCTATAAGAGGATTTTTACCTCCAGCTCGTTTAATTCCTATTCCATGCTGATGAATGCATAATAAGCACGAAACTGAGTCCATGGATGGAATAAACTAGCTGGTGGTGTGTTGCATGTTTCCGCCGTAGCCCAGGCTTAGGGGTGGTTAGTTACTGCTTTATATCCGAGCTCTGCCTCAAAATTTTTGAGTTGTACCGTACCAAGTGCGGTCTCTCTCTAGTGATATAATTTCCTATTCGCTACCAGTTTTTTTTTGGCGCTCTTTGCTCTATAAGTTAATTTCTGGCTCCATCTCGTTTACCTCCTATTTCATACTGACGAATGCTAAAAAGCACGAAACTGCAATCCATGGATGGAATAAACGAGTTGATATGTTTCTGCCTTAGCCCTGGCTTAGGGGCGGTTACTTACTGCTTTACAACTGTAATATATTTTTGACAAATTATTTTTTGCCAACAGATTATAGCCAAGTATTGAAACATTTTTTTTAGAATATCTGTGCTCTATAGCTGATCACTCAATTTTTCTAAATTTAATTTTTCATACGTTTCACTTAATTTTTACATTTTTCATTCTCAAAAAATATCAAACGAAACAAATCAAAATGTTCGATCGGAACGCCGTGTTGCAGTACGCCAGTTGCGCTGCAAAGACAACAGTAGGTAAAGTATAATTACAACAAGTTTACAAATAACCTTTGTACTTTTGATGTAGAGAAATAAAACAACGCTAAGAAGGCACAAATAAGCAGGGATACTGCAGACACGTGTTTCGGCGTTACAAGGAACGCCTTTTTCAATGCAAAAAAAAAAAAAAATGTTGAGCTTATGGATGCACAGACATGCGACAGACATCCTTTTGTCGGATGTCTGTGCATTCATAAGCTTTTTTTTTTTTTTTCATTGAAAAAAGGCGTTCCTCGTAACGCCGAAGCACGTGTCTGCAGTATCCCTGCTTATTTGTGCCTCCTTAACGTTGTATTTTTCTCTACATATAATTACAAGATTAGAAATGCAAAAATACGCAGGGATACTGCTGACACGAGTTTCGGCGTTACAAGAAACGCCTTTTTTAATGCAGAAAAATTGTGAGCTAATGGATGCACGATGTCTGTCCATCTAAGCTCATATTTTTTCTGCATTGAAAAAGGCGTTGATTGTAACGCCAAAACACGTGTATGCAGTATCTCTGAGTATTTGTGCTTTTCTTACGTGGTAATTATACTTTACCTTTATTGCACAAAGGTATTTATATACTTTAAAACAGTAAGGCTCTTTGAATCCTTTCACCGCTGAGATACTTGCAAGTAACAATATAGGTTTCCTTGGTGAGACATTTCTACCATCAATTACAATAAAAAATGGAATGCAAAAGTTATTGGAAATATTTTTTACTTCTCTGATCTATATTTCAATCCCAAAAAATGACATGACATTAAATAACAGTTCAAACTGGGTTAAGAAAAAAATGAATCTGCAACTATCGTATTATTTTTGCACTTTCCTAATCCCCTTCTCCGTCTAAACTCTACCGCATCAAGGACATACCGTGCCCGCCAGTCGTACATGAGCGACTGCAACGACAAAACGGGTAATTTTTCATTAAAAAAAAAACCTGCAAAGTAATTTTGGAACGTTATTTTCTTTCTTGCAGTTTTTATTGAAACTCTGTTTCAAAAATATTTACTTATTTTTTTATACAAACAAGTTAATGTTTGTGCCGTTTAATGCATCGATAAATAACAATAATATTTGCTTGTAAAGTTTTACTTTTTACTATGCAGAAACGGCTAGAAATTAGTAATAGCATTTATTTACGAGTTGAAACATTTTTAATTTTGTAAATAAATAAGTTAACCCAAAAATGGGAATTTTTTCCCGCGTTTGAATTTAAAAAAATGAAACTGAGGCAGAAGCTCCAATATTTAACTGATCTCTGTTTCCTAATGTGGTAAGTATTTCCATCGTTTACAAAATGTCTTTCTGAATCAAACGTTATTAAAAGAAAATATATTGCCCGGTAAAATATATGAATGCCGTGAAAGATTACATTGATAAAATATAACATACAATAAATACATTTAATAAGATTATATTAGTGTAAAATGTCAGTTGATCAGTTTCTTACAACATCATATAAAGATCTTCTTAGGATATATAATAGGATTTATAAACCTTGTTGACATTGTGAATGTATTACAAAATAGCTCAAGCATGTATTTTTTGATAGATTATTTATTTTACCCTATGAATCATGTTGACTTCAAAATTTACTTTAAATCCCAAAAGATCTTATTTTGTTTTCAGAAACAAGCAACTATAAAACATATTTTCTAAAGAAAATATTCTTCTTAGTAAATATAAACAATTCTTCTATCAACCAATGCAATTTTCAAAGTAAAATATTGCTTTGGTGGAAGATTTTACGTTGTAAAATGGTTCTGAATCCAATAACTTTCAAAAATTATCTTTGCTAGCTATCTTTTGATAGAAAAAGTTATATTTTCAGTCAGTATGCCGCATTAAGTTCTGATTTGGATGATATTTATGGTAATATAAAATTTGACTAAAAAAGCCAGAATTAAAATATTTTAATTGCTGGATAATTTAAAGCACTTTACACGCAAATAGTGAATTTAATAACGATTAAGGCAGGAATTTAAGTGAAACACGGACGATCACAACTCACCATTGCAATCGCAAATTCCCAAATTTGGATTCAAGTGAAACGTTACAATCGCTACGAGATGCGATTCTAATGTAATTCAACTTTCAGTAACAATTGCAATTTTGATCAATTGCGATCGCCCCGAAGCGATTGCAATGGTGTTTCAATCGAATTCCTGCCTAAGTCATGATTAAGAAAAGTAAAATATTTGAAAAAAAAAAACATAATTTAATACATTTTGTATTTTAGCAACATATTATTTCTAATTACATAAAAAAGCCACTTTTTATTCAGCTTAATAAAATAATTTTACATTTACTAACATAAATATTTTATTATGAATATATTTCTTATATTTTATTCAACAATAAAGTATTTTTGGAATGAGTAATACTAACAAAAAAGAAAAAATAATAGATAATACAACGTAAATGTCTTAACATTAGTCCTGATATTGTTGAATTTACGAAAAACTCTAAAATTCCGATTCGTGCATTAAAGAACGTTTGACACATTTTTTTATTGTTTCCTTTTCTCCGTGATTAACCCGTTTATACCCAGTAGCCTAAAAACGGGACGCGTTACTGCGGGACGTTACTGCTTACAAAAACCTGTAATGGGTATATCATTTTATTATAGCTGTTTTTCACAAGTTAAATAGTCCTTCTTCTTGAGAAAACCAGTTGGAACCACTATTCGGACATCAGAGTTTAATTATTGACAGCTATTTTCAGACAAATCAGTCAAGCAACGATCCAGCATGGGTAGCCACAGAAAGTGAGTGATTTTAGCGAACTTATGTTTCATAAATTAAACTATTTTTAAATGATTTGTTTAAAATTGATTACAGATGCCTTTTGTAATGTTACTTTGCAAAAGTAAAGTCAAGTAATAGTCCAGTCAAACTAGACATTAAAATCGCAAATCGGGATGTAGTTCTGATTTTTTAATATGTTGTTTAGGTCACCTAGAGAAGTTCAAATCTAAGTTTGCACCTTTCCAAACCGTGTGCTCGCTGCGGAATTCGCGAAAAACTGCGAAAATTTCCGACTTTTTTCAGGTTTTCCCTTAGAACTTCCAAACTATGCAACTTTTGATTATACATATGAATACTCGTTTTAAAGAATACTAAATTTTCAATAATTTGAGCCCAAGTAGCGCTCTGTAGAACTAATAGTTCAGGAGATATCGAACTTCGAAAATTGGTCATTTTTTGCGAAAAGTGAAAAAATTATGCTTCAATCGCATTTCAGACCAAATATCGATATAATTTCCTGCTCTACAAGAATAAAAATGGACATGAAGCTATAGTAAGTTTAATTGGCTTTCATTTAAGCCCAAAAAGAAGTCTCTGGACTCAGTAGTTCTTCCACACTTACGAAAAACAAAATGTTCGAAATTTTTGATTTTTTCGGGAAATGAAAAAAAATTGTTTCTAATAAGAATAAGAGGCACTAGACGATAAGAAATACATAGAATGGAAAAAAAGGTTAACATTATATTTAAATATTATTTTCATTGTTTAAAAACTCTTCAAGGTTAATTTCAGTCAATGTTTAGCTTTTTTTGAGGGTCCTTGTTTGCTGTGTTCGTATCTCGAAACTGCAGAAAAGGAAGGTTTTCGCTCTTGCTCCAGATATTCGTCTAAGAGAGAAACGTTATCAGTATTTTCCTCTTCTTCGTCCATTGTAACTGGATGGACGTTGTTGCAACTTTTTCCAGAGCACCGAGTGCACAAAGCAGAACATTTTAGTCCGGCTTTGCGGCAAGAACATGCTCCCATGCATCCTTTTTTGCACTTGCACGATAGAAATTTCAGGAGCATGGGCGAGGCTGGTTCACATAATGTTGTGACTGGTATTAAGCCATTGGGGGTTTTTGACCAACCCCATTCCACTGCATCTTTCTCAACCCCCAACCACTTTTGCACTTGATGGTACGTACGATAGGAATGGAAGTTGGCAGCATCTTTAGTTGGGGCAAACGGGCCAAGTTAACCTTCGCATTGGCAGCTGCTTTAACAAACAGTTGGAATCGAAGACCATGCAGAGTATCGGTGAATGCATCTCCTCCGTACAAAGCAACAAGGCATTTTTGCCCTACTTCGGCAATGGCTTCGTGGCTAACATCTGGAAGGAGAAATGTACCAGCCAAATGAATCAAACTCTGCCTCTTTTCAAAAATGCTGCATAGCTTTGCCTTTCCTTGCCAGTAGAGGGCAGATGTGGTGTCGCATCCACTAAATGCGTGAAGAAACAGTTCGAATCCTTTAGGCAATTCCATGGCTCCTCCAATGAATGAAGTTGTTGAAAACTGTGTGCAAGTGAAGTCACCTTTTTTATTTTTTTGGAAATAAACATTATGAATGTTTGATCCTAAACCACAGAGAAGAACAAGTAAGTCCACGTCCTCTCCTGCCACGATCACGCTCTCGTAAAAAGTACTTTTTTCGAGAGCGGTTCGGATAATCATGCAGTCTGCATCTTCCGTTGCTTTTTTAGTTTCAATGCCTTCATGGGAAAAGGCAAGGCACAACTCGTTAATGAGGCGTCGTTTATTGCTCTCGTTGGCTAATAGTTTCTCCTGGGGCACTGTGATGATCGTTGAAGAGTCAAATACAATCTAACTGCTACTAAGAACAGAGTAGCGACGCAATCGTTCTGCTGTTTTAGTACTTCTGAGAGCTCCATCCTCAAGGTAACCATCAAACACCACTGCTACGTTCCTACCAAAGTGATTAAATGTGTAAGTAATATATCCGTCAATTATGGAGCTGATAGAATCATTTTGGCGCCATATAACCTTGTGAAGACGGTATCCTCCGTCTACTACTACAAATGTACTGGGTGTAATTGGAATGTTTTGCTCAAGTGGAGTGAAAGAGCAGAAGAAAGAAGATTTTGTTCCTTTTCGCATCCCTTCATTATTGAACAAAGACATTGGATAAGGGCCAATTCAAATTTGAAATGTTCTTTCAACTCCTTATCCGACTGCTTCGTAATGCACAATCTTTGAAAGATAATAATTGGATCAATATCAACACGCTTGTTGTGAACTTTAACGGAACTTGTAACTGTTCCCAAGGTGAGTACTTTTTCTTTTCTTTTGCAAGTAACTTTACCAAAAGAATTTCCAGTGAGTTTCTTCACTAATTCAATTCCTTTTTCTTGTGCTAAGTGGCAATTAATTTCCGGACCTGCCACGATTCCACTGCTGATAGACAATAATTTTTCTGTTTCTGGAAATAAAGAATGCGTACTAAGAAAGTTATTAATCTTCTTTACATCAGCATTGTCTCTCAGGATTTGAGTTGGCCTTATATCGGCATGTTGCTCTGGTGTCGACAAAATGTTCCAAAATCGTTCCAGTTCTCTGCAAATGTTTGACATGTACACAATTCCTTCTGTCCACCGAGAAAGTACAATATTGGATATTCCGCGACCATGGGTTAACCCTCCCTGACTCTTCATGGATTTCATGAGAACCTGCTCAATACATAAGTCTGTCGACAGGCCTGACCAAAATTTATCGGATCTGCGAATCGTGAAGTATTGTTTAGTGAAGTTAGCAAATTCCTCTGGGACCATTCGCTGTTGCAGAGCACTCATATCTTGTAGGTATAAGCGTCTACTTTTGGCGTAAAAAAATGACCCGCTGAGTGAAAGAATGGAAGCATTTTGCTAACTGTGTTCAGGTGGAGCTCCCAGTCACCTGCTCTCTCAGCCGGAATGAATTTTTTAATTAATACAGTCATCCTGAAATATTGCACCCAAAGCTTTGAGGTGGGCCCTTTTCTTTCCTACTTGTCCACTTCAGCCTTACATTTCGCATTAAGATTATGAACAATTTCATTTTCATTTTCCAACCAAATCATTGATCTGTCATCTTCATTCAAAATCTCCTCAATAATTAATTTTTTCCTCATCAGTTCGCTGAATCTCATTGAAAATAGAACAAGCCAACGAAAGATTTGTCAACAGATGAGCTCTTACAGCTCTAGAATATGCGTGTCCATTTATAATTTTATCAATCACTGTTCTCTGCATAAATTGTGGCGAGCAATTCTTTTAGACCACTACCTGCCATGATAGCACCAATAGCTCCCATGAAAGACGTAAGAAGGTGAAAAACACCTAACCTCACTACCACCGTATTCAAATCGGTATGCTGACAGTTCTCAACAATGTCTCTGGCTTTCATATAAAGGGGTTGATCATATGTCACAAAGTAAGTATGTTGCCCGTGAGCTTTGGTTCTTGCACTGGCCTCAAGAAGAGATGTTAAAACAGTGTCATAATTTGTGGGTGGAGCGTGAATGAATGGGAGATATACTATTTTTGAGCATTGGAAATCTAGACCATTAGTCACTTGTTCCATGTATCCATTCTATGTATTTATACCATTCTATGTATTTCTTATCGTCTAGTGCCTCTTATTCTTATTAGAAACGATTTTTTTTTTCATTTCTCGAAAAAATAAAAAAAATTCGAGCATTTTGTTTTTCGTAATTGTGGAAGAACTACTGAGTCCAGAGACTTCTTTTTAGGCTTAAATGAAAGCCAATTAAACTTACTATAGCTTCATGTCCATTTTTATTCTTGTAGAGCAGGAAATTATATCGATATTTGGTCTGAAATGCGATCGAAGCATAATTTTTTCACTTTTCGCAAAAAATGACCAATTTTCGAAGTTCGATATCTCCTGAACTATTGGTTCTACAGAGCGCTACTTGGGCTCAAATTATTGAAAATTTAGTATTCTTTAAAACGGGTATTTATATGTATAATCAAAAGTTGCATAGTTTGGAAGTTATAAGGGAAAAACTGAAAAAAGTCGGAAAATTTCGCAGTTTTTCGCGAATTCCGCAGCGAGCACAGGGTTTGGAAAGGTGCAAACTTAGATTTGAACTACCCTAGATGACCCAAACAACATATTAAAAAATCAGAACTACATCCCTATTTGCGATTTTCGCCCCTTTTTTTGCATAGATTGACTGGACTTATATTAAAAACTGAGTATCTTTCTAACTTTCTTTCTATCTTTCTAACTATCTTTCTATGTCACGCTTCTTTCTCCTGAACGCCAATAAACTGAAAGTCGAACCTGGTACCGATATATAGGTAATTTTTCAGGCTTCATTAGTTTCAATTTATATAATTATACGATTTTAATTAGCAAAGATATCAATTAATAAGTAGTCAAATTGAAAGCGATTAAGCCTAATAAATGATTAAATATGAAATCCATTGTTGCATTGCAAAACGTGGTTGCTATGAAACAGTAATAAAAATGATAATGAGAATTTTGAATGAAGGCTTAACTAAATCAAACACGAAACTCATAAGCGGGCGACTTACATAGTATTTTTATCGTTAGCTACTTGTAATATTTTGAAACATTCATTTGTTGAAAAGCCATCTACTTATATTAAAAACTGAGTATCTATATCAGCTTCTTTCCCTTGAGCGAGCAGAACATGCTGTAACTTTCCTCACCATTTTGAAGGTGCAAAGCATCTCAATAATTCGAATGATTTTTTTATATAGGAAAAAAGTAAAGGCGTGAAGCGCCTGTTAGCGAGCTGCCTTGGCAGGGAGTAGTTTCTTGAAACATTCTTTACTACTTTAAAGGCGAGAAGCGCCCGTGCAACGCCGGGCCACGCAGCTAGCTGCTTAGGCATTGGTGGGCCACGTACGTAGTATGTCTTAAAATCTTATGAAAATTGAATTATATCTAATAATATCACATCAGAATGAGGTAGAAGTTGGGTGGTGGGAGGACATTACGAATCAACATGCCTCAGGAAGCTAATCTAGCTGCCCTGGCAGCTAGTAAGGTCTTATTTTGCTCACATATCTGCGAAATATCAAATAAACAGGACTTGAAATAACTTAATAAATATGGCAACGGCGAAATATTTCAAGCCTAAAATGTATGTAAACCATTCCATGTAAGAGTTTTAAGCAGGTAAAAATGAAAAAAAAAGGTAAAAAAAATTGGGCATAAATGGGTTAACTTATAATACTAACACAATATGCACTGTACTATACATTAACAATAAAATATTGTTGAAATCATTTTAAATTGAACATTCATTATTCGTTCTGAACACCGATGCCTTATTACTCGTTGCACTCACACTTCAATTGAAATAAACCGTCCAAGATGTGAATAGGAATGAACAGGTTTATTCCTCTTACAACCCAAAGCACACTTTTAACTCGCAATCGAAATCCAAGCGTAGTCCCACTCCCGCATCGCACGCACTTTCATTTCTCGCGCCCATATTGCGATGATGAAAGGGAAGAGACTGCGATTATGCTTATTAACGATGACACCAATAGTCCTTTCGTGTGATTTATTACGCTGCTACTCCAAGCAGATTTAGTTTCTAATTAGAGCTCTGCAATCTTAGCAGTTATGGAACTGGGTTCCCGTATGTATTAGTGTAGCACTTGAATTTGAATTATTACATTATATCAGCAACATAAAGCGAGCTAAAGAGAATAATGTTATTTTTGCAGTTTGCAATTTAGTATTAAAATTATTTATAATGCAAGTTAGAGTACATGAGTTTTGTCGATACAATTCAATTTCTAATGCATAGTACATATTAACAACACCTCGTCATTTAAATATTCATGGTAAGTAGCACTAGTATTCTATTAGTTGGAATTATACACTGCTCTGTCAAACAGGTTTAGCTTATGTTTAGAGATCTGCAATCAAAGCTTTTACTGAATGGCATTTTAATATGCAAAATTTTTACGTTCACTAACACGCAGATGTTATTGCAGGTATATTTCTGATACTTTATACAACAATAGCTTTTTTTTTTTTTTTGACTGAAAAATACTTATTGAAGAGAAAGATAAGAGATAATACAACGCAAATATCTTAAAATTAGTATTAATTGTGTTGAATTGCGAATGGACTTTAAAATCCAATTCGTACATTAAAGGACGTTTGATACTTATTTTTATTTATTTTTTACTATTAACATAACATTAACATAAAGTACACTGCACTGTAGATTAACAACGAAATATTGTTCAAATTATTTAAAATTGAACATTCATTGCTCGTTTTGAACACCGATGCCTTATTACTCGTTGCACTCGCACTTCAATTGAAATAAACCGTCCAAGATGTCAATAGGAATGAACAGGTTTATTCCTCTTACAACCCAAAGCACACTTTTAACTCGCAATCGAAATCCAAGCGCAGTCCCACTCCCGCATCGCACGCACTTTCATTTCTCGCGGTCATATTGCGATGATGAAAGGGAAGAGACGGCGATTATGCTTATTAACGATGACACCAATAGTCCTTTCGTGTGATTTATTACGCTGCTACTCCGAGCAGATTTAGTTTCTAATTAGAGCTCTGCAATCTCAGCATTTATGGAACTGGGTTCCCTTATGCAGTAGTGTAGCACTTTAATTTGAATTATTACATTATATCAGCAACAGAAAGCGAGGAAAACAGAATAATGTAATTTTTGTAGTTTGCAATTAAGTATTAAAAATATTTATAATGCAAGTCAGAGGATATGCGTTTTGTCTATATATTTTCTAATGTATAGTACATATTAATAACATCAGCGAATATTTAAATCACTTCGTCATTTAAATATTCATGATGAATACCGTAGTAGTCTATTCGTTTGATTCATACTCTGCTCTGTCGAACAAGTTTAGTTCATATTTAGTTATCTGCAACCAAAGCTTTTACGGAATTGCATTTAAATATGCACAGGCGGCAAACTTGAATTTACATTTTTTCTGGCACTAGTAAGGCAGATATGCTCATCTTAATACATATATAGGGGAGACCGGGGCTATTTGGCATAGTTTTTAGTTCTTGATTTTTCTATTTTTTTCTGTTGTACTTATGGTAAAAGTAATTAATGCCTCTAATAGGGCAACATCTTGGCTACAAAAAACCACTAGGAACATCATCTAAAATTCACTGGGGAACTTGTGAAAAATATTCTCCAAAGGCTCGTCAACAGCAGTGGCGGACTGGCTATGTGGGAATTTGGGAAAATGCCAGAAGGGCCGGTCCTTTCCTGGGCGAAAAAGGGCCGGCCCATATAAACCAGACTTTTTTTTAATCAAAAAAAAAAGTAATTTCCGTAAAACTATCAAATACAAGGCCGCCAAGACGGCTGGAGCAAAATTTCTAGAGTTCGACTGCAGAAAGGGAGCGGGCTATCTATTTCTAATGTTTGAAGAAAGGGTCACCAAAGCAAAAAAAACGAGCTGATGAACTTAAACGCGAGTATATCAACAATCTACTGTAGATGTACTTCTGAATGACCAACAGTTTAGGTCAATTGTCTGTCAGATGCTTATCATTAGAAGGGTTCGTAGCCATCATGTGCGTGGTTCTCTTTTGTGCCTAGTTAGCAAAAAGGATACGAAGTCTTGTGCCATCTCTTGCCACCTGCTAGCCCCGGGTGTAATGAATGTAATAAAGACGTTCGTCAGGGAAGACACAGTCCTTCATCGTTCAGACGCCCTTCTTGGGGTAAACACTTGACGACATATTTACATTTTTAATTTTTTTAATAAAAATATTATTATAAAAATCCCTTCAAAATGGGGACAAAAACGTAGGCCTCTGGAATAAGCTTTAAATAGATAAGAAGTTAAAATACAGTCAGCAGGGTTTAAAATTTTATACTGAATACTAAGATTAAATTTTTGGAGCTATCAATTTGAAAAATTGCTAAACGTACCAAAATATAACCTACAATACAATTGCGGTTTTTTAAATTTTTTTTTAATTTCAAAATATTTTTCGGTTTTATCCCCCACATCTCTTTGCCCCTATATCATCTAGGGTCTTCCAAAACTGCTTGTTTAGAGCTAAAATTTTGAAAACGAATTTTCAAGAGAGTGTCTAGGATCCCATTCTCCCTATCATAATCGGAGATGATTAGATTTTCGTTTTTAAGATTTCAATTTCGAAAAAGTTCTATCCCTGGAACCTCGTTTAGATTACCAAAGATTGTCAAAATTGCATTTTTAAGAAGATTAATTCGAAAATTTTCCTCGAATCCTCGTCCCCTGAATTTTACCAAAGATCGTCTAAAACTGCACTTTTCGAGCTACAATTTAAAAAAAATTCCCAGGGGAGGACCGCCTTTTCTATACTATTAATTGATGTATAACAGATGCCCTTTAAAAATTTCGATTTGGAAATCGGAAGGTTGAGTACCCCCCTCGAATTTCATTTTCCCCCCAACATTTTCGAAGATTAGTTTTAAAATACATTTTTAAAACTACAAAATTCGATCTGAGTAATAAATACACTCGCGATTAAACTTATATTAAATTGCATTCTGCTACTGCCCTTAATGTGGTCTCAGTAAATAAATTTCAAAATTGTTTGGGTATAATAATTTGGAGAAGTTCATGATTTTAGTTCACCGGCAGACACTCCCCCCCCCCCCACCGTGGCTGCATCTGAAAAATATGCCAGGGCTGAATTTTCATCCCAGTCCGTCCCTGCTCAACAGTGGCAACTTACCCCGGAGTCGGGGTAGGTTGACATAACGTTGTTTGAAATGATAATATTACAGCAATATAACAATTTTTTATTTTTATAATATTTATTTAAATATATTATAAGGTAATATATCAAAACAAAGTTTTAAAACACAGATATGAGCATTGTAGGTAGGTGACAAATGCTTGTCAACTGCAACAGATGGGTTCTTACTCATCTGAATGGAGAGTTGATCTTCTATTCAGATCAGCGTCGGGCGGCTCTAGTCACATTCAATACTTTGTAGTTTTCACCATAGTGGAGACTGAAAAGTCCTCGTAATCGACTTAAAAGTATTTACCCTGGATATTTGCGGGCTTCATACTTCACTATCCCATACTCACCTAATCAGCTCCAACAGTAGCTTTTAATGCTGTCTCATCTGCAGGTGAAGACTGTGTAGGAAGGTTGAGACAGACCAGATCCAGTAGAAATGGCTCATTTTTTTTTTCTCATCACTGTACTGAGGAAACAAGAAATCATAGCCATCCTCACTATCAGCATACGGTATAGCATCAGAGAAAGGCTCATCAGTTTCAGTGCTACTAATATCTTTCTTCTTAGAAAGTTTTTTTATGATTATTCTTTGATTTCGTAGTCATTGTTTTTGTTTTCTTTCTTTGTCCCATCCCCGTAAAGTGTTTTTATTTTATTTTCTCAGCTTTTTTTTTTTTTTTTTTTAAGTTTATTTTCAACTGCAGTGCCTCCTGGGCAATTCCACGGTAACTTTCGTTACATTTTGACCAACGCTTAGGCATTTAGCACCTCAGTACAGACAAATATTGTCATACAAACCTTGAATAAAAGTTTTCTATGAAAATGACAGTCAAAAGTAAAATTAAAATGCAAAAATATTCGATGCATTAAATTTTTTCAAAATTTAGCAGTCAAAATTAAGGCAGTAACTTACGTTACACAAAAAGGGAATGACATAATATGAAAATTGGTTCGAAGGCAAATTTCTGCTCTATTACAGTTGTTTTCTTGTTTGAAGTATAATTTATCAGTTTCTTATAATGCTCAGGAATTGATTTTCATTAATTAAAAAATTTATTTCAAAAATTGGGAATTATGGGAATTTTTGACTGGGTAACTTACGTTACAGTAACTTACGTTACAAAATTTACTTACATCCAAATCTTTATTACAAAAATTAATGAATGTAAATTACAGCTTAGTTTAGATCAAAATATTGAAAATTAACAATTATAAATTGAATTTATAGAAATTTAATACCAAATTCAATGAACAATCGAAAATATTACATAACATAAAACTTTTAAATGCATTTAGTCACTGTTATTAACAAGTTCAGGTAGGTTCAATTTTTAGAATCACGTTTTCTCATAATAAATTTCATCTATCGTTTCTGGCCATATATAATAGGGTCCAACAGCAGCCATTACTTTTATTTTAATCTCGTTTTCTTCAATAATTGTCATAACTCAAGGATACAATGTATTTTCGTACTTCATCACACACCATTCACCGGCTTTTATCTCTGTTTTTTCTTCTTATTCCTTGAAATAGTTAACTAAACGAAACCCCACAGTTTGTCCATTTCTAGTTCTCAAATGTTGATTGTCAATGTGCGGATCTTCAGAAAATAGTTTTAATAAATTTTGCTTTTTCTGACATATTTTAGTACCATCAAGAGTGACTTTTATTTTCGAATCTGTAATATCCACATGACTTTTCACATACCCTTTTTACAGCGCATCTTTCTGCAGAGTTCAGTGGCATTTTAATGCAGAATAAAATATATTTCACATGTAAGAGATAAAATATTTTTATATTTGTTTTTTCCAAAACATATTTCAAAACTTTAAAGCATAATAAAAGTCCATTTCTGAATCATTTTTAGTAAATTACCTCTTAAATATTCCGAATGCAGTGATATAGTTTAGAGATAATTAATATCTTAAAAGCCAAAAAGAAACATGTAATTTATAATTGAGGTGTATTGTAATCTTATTAACAAATAGAGATATTTTAAGAAATATGATTAATTTAAATTAAGTAAATACAGTACATTTAAAGGAATTCTTGAATAAATTACTTCTACTAACCACATAGGTTTATTTCACAATTTACTTTCTTTATAAACGCAAGTATTTAAGTTCTACTAAGGTAATTTACATTACCTGCATATTTCGGTAACTTACGTTGCACATTTTGATTGTAGCACAAAAATTAAATAAACAATATTTAAAAAAATAAACTTAAACTATTTGCTTAATACACACTTGGAAGATAGAAAATATAGCATTGTTAACATTGCATTGCCCTTTCTTTATGCACATCATGAACTTCAATATGTTTTTGGTAACTTACGTTACATAGAACGGTGCGTTTTTAAAGTTTATATAAATCACATAATTTAAGTGAAAACATTCGTTTAAGCAATTCACAATATTGAATTAAAGTGTAATAATCAATATTCTTCCTTTAAAACAGTTATCTAAAGCAAAAAATTGAAACTTACCAACGTTGAAAGATTGATCATTTGCCTTACCAAAAGCTAAATATTCCATTTCCAACTTCAAAGTGCTGCAAAACTAAAAATACTACATTCTTGACAAAATATTAGTATAAATAATAAACTTCAAACATTTTTAAATAAAAAATATGCAAAATAGACGCATTGCTGTAGTTTTATTTTTCCAACGCTTTTCCACACTTGCATAGAATTGCCCTCCTGTTATTTCCTCTGATTGTCCGTTTTCATGGCCCTGCTTTTGGAAAAGGCTGAACGTCTTTTGGGGTCACAAGTCGACATGTTTCGGAGGAGCGGGTTGCATTAGCAGGGATTGAAGGTTCACTCCTTTCGACATAAGCAATAGGGATATTTTTAACACTAGTACTACCCCTAGCAAGTAGTAGGAGCATTTTAGACACCAGAGTTACCCGCATTAGTAGAAGGGGCATCAGTTAGGTCTGTGTAGGTATCCATAAATATGCGATGTCACGCCAACATCAAGAGTGGATAAGTTGGAATATATCTCTGACCTATGCCAATATACCTCAAGCTGAAAATGCCATCTAGCCTCAAAAGCATTTCTTGGATAATATGGTGGCCATGTCCAGAATACAAACCACTGGGAATCCAGTAACTGCTACAATCCCCAAGCTACTTAGTCAATGTATCCACCATAAACTGGTAGTACTTGAAAAAAATAAGGTTACTGAAAACCGAAAAGCAAATTGGAAAAAAAAAAAAATACTCACCAGAAAGAAAAGCACAAAAAAATACATATTTTTCTAACTTACGCGAGCAAGACACTATAACTATTGTGGATGATGCAGAAGGTTGCCGAGTATGTCTCATCACGACGGCAGCGCTATGGGCACTGTGTACTAGAAAATAAAGGCACAATGCCAACTTACCCCTTATGCTAAATAGCCCCGGTCTCCCCTATAAAAATGTACCTATGTATGTTTGTTCCTAATACAAACCCACAGTTTTCGTCGGATTTTCATCAAACTTGGCACAGAGGTTCCTTGATGCACTAGAATTCACATAGGTGGGTTTAAAATTTTGAAAAAAATCCAAAAAGCTGAAAATTCAAATATTTTTGTTTCTCTAAATGGCCATTTTCTTTCAATTTTGAATACATAGAGTAATAGAGATAAGCTTTTAAGCATACAAATAGGTAAAGTTTAACACATTAAAATATGAGTATTTTTCAACAAATATTACGATTAAAACGGTGAATTATAAATTTAAGGCTCATCTGTTTCATTACAGCTTGAAATAAGTTAAACATAATGCAATACCAGGTAACGCGGGGTAATAAGCTAGTTTCTTAATAAAACGATCACAATACTTCCTTTACTACGTAAAAGGAAGTAAAAATGAAATTTCCTTTTTTTTATTATTATTATTTTTTTATATTTTAACTTAGGAACTGTTTTTGCAGTTTTAGTTGTCAATCTAAGGTTAATAATTACTATGGAGATATGGGGGGCCATCGCTTCGAATGATTGGAGTTTACTATTTACATATAAAACAACGCAAGAAAGGTTTACAGCGCTAAGTGAGAAAACCAAAAAAAAAAAAATCCTCCAGTGGGAATCTAGCCCACCTCACCCTAACCGAAGCTTCTACCTCAGAGCCATAACAGCCCTTCAAAATATTATTTCATGACGTAAAAGAATATTATTAACTTTCATTACTAGTAGTGCTCCCCAACCTTGGTTATTTGCACGCGCTTAAAACAAATACTTGTTAAGGCGATTTCCACTCTTCATCTTAGGGTTTTGGCATATATTCTTTGTATAGACATATTGATTTTAAAAGTGCTTTGAAATTCATTTAGACGAAGTTCAGAAGATTTCCTGAAATCGAAAATGTAGTTTTAATGTCACTAATGCTCTTTCAGCTAACTTATTTACATGTGCTACCGAGCAGAACTTCCTCTAAATACATTACGTAATTTCAACTTGTACGTAGCTAGCTTCCATATTTTAAAGCACTACAACATCATAAGCACAACATCATAATACAGCAACACAACAATACAAAGAAGAATTACGTACACTGCAAAAAAGGAACTGTTGTTCTTGTAGTATAATACTTGCAATCGAGGTTCCAATTCAAAACTGTAAAATGCACAGTAATAAACGGTAAAACTAGCAATTTTACAGTTTATCACTGCAAAGTTAGAAATTTTACAGTTTATTGCCGTAAAATTTAGCAATAGAATACTGCAAAAACATCAGTATAATACTGGCAGATGAGCTTCTAATTTAAAACTGTAAAATGCATGGTAATAAAATGCGAAAATACTATTTTATAGTTTAGTACTGTAAAATTGTCGATTTTGCAGTTTAGTACTGTAAAATTAACAATTTTACAGTTAAGTACTGTAAAATTGGCAATTTTGCAGTTTATTACTCTGTACAGTTAGCAAATTTTACTGTTTATTACCACAAAATTAGCTGTATTATACTGTAGAAACATTCAGTTTTTACAATGTAGGTGTTTCATAAAAGATGTTTTATTCATAACGCATAATCGTTGCTAAATTTTACAATGTAGTAGTACGCATTCAAGTAAAAAATCAATTAAGGTATCAGCATTTGCTGATACCTGATGGGTCTGACCCATGTTTCTTTTGTATTCGAACTCTCCCATACCATTGTTCATTCCACTTTAGTGCTAGGCACGGACGAAAGGGGCTATTTCTTTCGAAACTAGTTTGCCGTTTTAATCATACTTATTTATGTTTTTAAACATTGTAAATAGTCTTATTTATGTATCACAAGATGCTTTTGGATTTATACTTATTTCAACGTTACATTATTCGTGTGGTTGATATATTTGTGTTTCTTACTATTTCAAAAATTTTTGCACCTGTGTTATATTTGACCTTAAACTAATAAGTTTTCTTCTTTTCGTAGGTAAGCTGATTAATGCATTTCTTTTGTGGTTGAAAATTATAGTCACGTGAGTATTTGATGATTTTTTTAGAAATAAATAATGTGTCTAATTTGTAATATGGTTACATTTACCCTTGTGTACAAGTTATAAAAATGTTTTCAAGTAAAATTCTATCCCAAAAAATCATTATTTTTTAGATAACGCAAAACATTAATAAATATATGCAATTATTTTTTTTACAAAGCTTAAGATTTTGGTTAAAATTACAGTCTCATCATTTTATATTATTTATTAAAATTTAGTGAAAAGAACAAAAGAGAAAAAATAATGACTATAGCCCCCCCTTTCAATGTCACAATCGTAAATGATGACTATATGAACATCGTAAGATAAATCGTATTTTGATAACGTAATTTTACCTTCTGTCAAAATATAATAATAAGTAATCTTACAACTATACTCATCTACAAAGACAATGCTAATGTACATAAAGTGTCGCTTTTAAAATTTTCGATATTTGTGATCCTTCCGCTTACAATAAGTGCATTTCCATACGAAATCAAGCACCAAATATATTCGGAATTTAATGCACACATTTTATTAAATCTACAACATTTAGAAATCAAGGTGTTTTCTGCTAAAATGGGAAAAGCAGTCAAAAATGTTACCAGTATAAATAATACAGATACATGGGCGTAAAAATTATTTCTAAGATAAACTATTGCAAAGCATTGACATCACGTAAGTCAAAACATATTAGTCGTGTATGACTGACGTGTAATGTGATTAATCACCTAATTTTTATATTACATGAAGAGTATGGTTCATTCAAAATAATAAACATTAGGAGGAATATAACACAAGAAATAAACAATAGAGAAGAATATAATAAGATAAAAATCTGGTATGGACCCCACACTACTTCCTTTTACGGGAGCAAGATAACAATTCAAAATTTTACACCCTAGTTTTCCTCGAAACAAAGCAAAAAATGCTTTACAATGATTAATTTTCTAAATGTCGGCGATTTTAACATCATTCGGTGGATTTTTCGCAAAATATCGCCAATAGCGCCAACTTGAACCCAAATTAAAAAAAATAATTGTTTTCGCCAAATTTGTCACCAAATCTGTCGCCAAATTGGCTTCAAATACGGCGACCAAAAGCTTGGTGATATATCGCCAAGTGGTTCCCGCCCGTAGAAGTTTCTACGGCATACAGTTTTTGAGTTAAGCGACATACATACGCACATACATACGTACATACAGACGTCACGAGAAAACTGCGTCGGTATGTACCGTTGGGGGTGTGTAAAAAGAAGTGTTTTAGGGTGATGGATTATGTTGGAGGAGTACTTATCTCAGCGAGATCTGTATATAATATGCGAGAAACAGTCAATAGGGGGGTGCAATTTGACATATGAGGAGACAATTTGTTGTATATGTTGTGCAAGCCTACAACATTAATAATGTGAGCTACGTTTAAAGGTTGGTTTTTTAAGACTAGGTTGTAGATTGTAGTGTAGTATTTGAGTATTTTGATTGATGCTGATGTATTTATTAGTATATTTGAGATTTTTGTGTTTGGTGGGGTGTGAAGTAGTGTTGATGTGGTTATTGTAGGTAGTGAAGAAAGATAGATGATGATGGTAGAATTATATATAATTGTTGAATTTGAGAGTGGGTTATATAATGATGTTTTGTAGAAAGGTAGTGTAAATAGAGGAGAGATATTTGTAATGGTTATTTGAAAATGATGATTTTTGAGATTATTTGATTTTATTATTTTTGTTGAGGGAATTTTTTTATTGATAGATTTGGGTTTATATATTTTTTTTGAGTGTGATTCTTTTTTGTTATAGGATTTCGGAGTTGGTGGGGTGGTATTTAGTGGGTTGTGGAGTGATTGTGGGATTGGGGGGGTGTTGTGTTGAGTGTTTATTGTGGGGTGTGTGGGGAAGAGATTAGGGTGTGGTGTGGGGTGGGGGGGGTGGGGGGATATTATGGGGGTGGTGGGTTAGTTGTGGGGTATTTGGTGGGGTTGTGTTTTGTGGGTAGGTAGTGGGGGTTAGTGAATGGTTGGGGTTGGTGTGTATAGTATTGGGGTGTAGTGTGGTGTGTGTGAGGTTGGGTGGTGTTTGTTGGAGGGTGGTAGATGTATTATTGTGGATGGGATGGTTTGTGTGGTTGTGGTGTTAGTGTGTTGTGTTGGTGGGTGTTGTGGTGGGGTTGTGTGGAGTGGGGGTAGTAGGGGTGTGGTGGGGGTGGGTGTGTTGAGTGGGGAGGGGTGGGGTGTGGGGGTGGTGGGGGGGGTTGGTTGGGGTGTGGGGGTAGTGGGGGGTTAGTGTGTGGATTGAGGTTTGGTGTTGTGTTTTTGTGTTGGGTTGGGGGTTTGTTTGGGGTTGTGTTGTGTGGGTGTTTGTTGGTGGGGTGGTGGTTGGGTTGGGGGTGTTGTTGGTGTTGGTTTGGGTGTGTTGTGGGTTGGTGGGTGTTGGTGGTTGGGTTTTGTTGTGGTGTGGGGGTGTGGTTTGTGGTTTGTGGTTGGTGTTGTGGTGTTGGTGTTGGGGGGTGTTGTGGGGGGTGGTGTTGGTTGTTTTTGTTGTGGTGGGGTTGTGGGGGGTGTTGTGTTGGGTGGTTGTGGTTGTTTTGTGGGGTGGTGTTGGTTGTTGTGTTTGTGTGTGGGTGGTTTGGTTGTGTTTTTGTGTGGGGTTGGTGTGTGGGTGGTGGTGGTTGTGGGGTGGGTTGTGTTTGTGGTTGTTTGTGGTGGGTGTGTGTTGGGTGTTTGTGTTGGGTTGTTTTTTTGGGGTTGTGTGTGTGGTTGGGTGGGTTGTTTTTGTTGGTGTTTGTGTGGTGTTGTTTTTGTGTGTTGTTTGTTGTGTTTTTGTGTGGTGTTTGTGTTTTGTTGGGTTGTTGTGTTGGGTGGTTTGTTGTTGTTGGTGTTTTGTGTTTGGTGGGTTGTGGTTGTGTGTTTTGTGGGTGTTGTGTTTGTTTGGTGTTGTGTTGGTTGTTGTTGGGTTGTTTTGTGTTGTTTTTTGTGTTTGTGTTGGTGTGGGTGTTGTTGTGTTTGTTGGTTTGTGGTGTTTGTGTTTTGTTGGTTGTGGTTTTGTTTGTGTGTTGTGTTTTGTGTGTTGTGTTGTGGTGTTTTGTGTTGTTGTGGGTGTTGTTTTGTGTTTTTGTGGTTTGTGTGTGTGTTTGTTTGTGGTGGTTGTGTTTTGGTGTTTGGTTTGTTGGTTGTGGTGTTGTGGGTTGTTTGTTGTGGTTTGTTGTTGGTTTTGTTTTTGTTGTTGTGTTTGTGTTTTTGTGTTGGTTGTTTGTTTTGTTTGTGTTTTTGTTTTTGTGTTGTTTGTTTGTTGTGTTTTTGTTGTGTGTGTTTTTTGTTTTGGTTGTTGTTGGTTTGTTGTTGTTTTTTTGTGTTTTGTTGTTTGTTTGTTTTTGTGTGTTTGTTGTTTGTTGTTTTGTGTGTTGTTTTGTTTGTTTTGTTTGTGGTGTTTTTTGTGTTTGTTTGTTTTTTTTTGTTTTGTGTTGTGTGTTTTGTTTTGTTTTTGGTTGTTTTGTTGGTGTTTTGTTTTTTGTTTTTGTGTTGTTTTTTGTTTTGTTTGTTTGTTGTTTTTGTTTGTTTTTGTTTGTTTTTTTGTGTGTTGTTGTTTTGTTTGTTGTTTTGTTGTTTGTTGTGTTTTGTGTTTGGTTGTTTTTTGTTGTTTTGTTTTGTGTTGTGGTTTTTTTTGTTTGTGTTTTTTGTTGTTTTTGTTGTTGTTTTGGTGTGTTTTTTTGTTTTGTGTGTTGTTTTTGTTTTGTGTTGTTTGTGTTGTTTGTTGTTGTGTTTGTTTTTGTTTGTGGTTGTTTTGTTGTTTGTTTTTGTTTGTTGGTGTTTTTTTGTGTTTTTGTTTGTTGTTGTGTTTGTTTTTTTGTTGTTTGTTGTGTTTTGTTGTTTTTTTGTTTTGTTTTGGTTTTTTGGTTGTTGTTGTTTTGTTTTGTGTTTTGTGTTTGTTGTTGTTGTTTTGTTTTTGTGTTTGTTTTGTTGTTTTGTGTTTTTGTTGTGTTTTTTTTGTGTTGTTTTTGTTTGTGTTTTTTTTGTTGTTTGTTGTTGTTTTGTTGGTTTTGTTGTGTTGTTTGTTTTTGTTGTTTTGTTGTTTGTTGTTTTTTTGGTTTGTTTGTTTTGTTGTTTTTTGTTTGTTTTGTTTGTGTTTTGTTGGTTTTGTTGTTTGTTTGTTTTGTTTGTTGTTTTTGTTTTTTTTGTTGTTGTTTTGTTTTGGTTTGTGTTTGTTTTGTTTTTGTGTTTGTTTGGTTTTGTTTTGTGTTGTTTTTTGTTGTTGTTTTGTTGTTTGTGTTTTTTGTTTGTTTGTTTTTGGTTGTGTTGTTTTTTTGTTTGTTTTGTGTTTTTGTTGTTTGTTTTTGTTGTTTTGTGTTTTGTTTGTGTTGTTTTTGTTTTGTGTTGGTTTTTTGTTTGTTTGGTGTTTTGTTTTGT
>JAXGGA010008115.1:0-58657 GCA_038373865.1 Uloborus plumipes
TGCGTGTTTCGGCGTTACAAGGAACGTCTTTTTCAATGCAAAATGTGAGCTTGTTAATGCAAAGACATTGTCTTTGTATCCGTCTGTTTCTGCGCACTTGTGCTTTTCAACGTTTCTATATTTTTTCTTTTATTTAAGAGCACGAAGATCTTTATTTATTTCTTTACTAAAGAATTTTTTTAAAAAAATCCATGAAAAGCGCAAGTTTGTTGCTTTATTTAATCAACCATCGATATATTCAAACCAAAATCAGAAAATATATATTTTAAAATAAATATGTTGCTTCGATGCTGTGATTTTCAGTCAAACATCAAATATTAACAGATACCGAT
The DNA here is from genome assembly GCA_038373865.1 of Uloborus plumipes. Classification (NCBI taxonomy): domain Eukaryota; kingdom Metazoa; phylum Arthropoda; class Arachnida; order Araneae; family Uloboridae; genus Uloborus; species Uloborus plumipes. Next base: position 333 of record JAXGGA010008115.1, read on the forward strand.
ATTCTGCAAATTTTCTTTGAACAGTTATATAAAAATATTATTTTAAATTTTGACCTAATTCAAAGTATTTGCACAAGAAAAGTAAAAACTGTATGTCTTCAAATGATGTTTAATACTTTTGTGTAATAATGGTAGGAAACTCGTAGCATTAATTTAGAAAAAAGGATATTTCTTATGAAAAAAAAATATATATATAAGAACTTTACTTAAAAATCTATGGAAGATTATGTTACGGCACCTTTTCAAAAAAAAAAAAAAAAAAAAAAAAAAAAAAAAAAAAAAAAAAAAAAAAAAACGATGTAAATATCGTATCTCAATATTCAGGAAAAATTATCTTCCATAATATTGTCTACAAGACAGATAAAGGATCCTTTTAAAATTTTTTAAAAATAAAAGAGATGCCATTCTGCTCTACCGCAAAAATGTAGAAAATGTTTATGATACAAAAGAAAACATTATAGTTTCTATTATTTTCTAAAGAAGAATTATGGAAAAATCTCATCGTTTTTGGCGATAGAAAAAAATATAAAGTTTTACAATTTTTGAAGAATAATATTGTATCCTGAATCATTTTTTAAAATATAATCATGCAAAACTTCAGTAGTAAATGATTTCCGGGAAAAGTTGTCGCCTTAGTTTTTTTTTCTGGAATTGATATTTTCCAAAATATTCATTTTCCAGAAAAGAGTAAAGAAGCGAAGTGAAGTGAACGGAAATGACTCGAATTGTATCCCGATAAACATAAGATGCCAAATTATTACAACATTTTTTCTTATAAACCTTAATTCCAATTGGAGATATTTATAAGATGATCCCGAAATATCCTAATAACAAGATAAATTTTAAAGGAAAATAGTTTTAGTCGATGAAAAATATTACAATAACTTTTTAGCAATATCTTTTAATAATTTTTTTTTAGCTGTGCAGAAATTCTAAACTAAATTTCGGGGAAAAGTGTTATTTTTAGTTTTTATTCTGGAGGACGATATAGAAATGTTATGAAAGTTTTGGACAAAACTGATATTTTCCTAAACAATCATTTTCTAGAAAAGAATAAAGAAGTGATATTATGTGAAATTCCTTCCGAGAAACATATGTCAACTTATTCCACGTTCTTTTTTAAAATCTTAATTCCAGCGGGAGATGTTTATAGATAATCTCGGAATATCCTCATAAAGTGATAAATTTTAAACGAAAATGTAGTTTTTGAGAATGAAAAATATTACGATACCTTAATTTTTTTTAAAACTAATATACGAATCTATTTTGATTTTTTGAAATTTAGCCGTACAGAAATTCAGTACTAAATCATGTCGGGGAAAAATGGTATTTTCAGTTTTGTTCTGGAGGAAGTTATATGAAAACGTTATGAAATTTTGAACAAATTTGATGTTTTCCTAAACGTTCATTCCCTAGAAAAGAGCAAAGAAGTGAAATTATGTGTTCCTCCCGAGAAACGTAGGCCAATTTATTCTACGTTTTTTTTTTAAATCTAAACTCCCAATGGAAGATATTTATAAGGTAATCTTGGAATATTCCTATAACGTGATAAATTTTAAAGGGAAATATGGAACTTCTGCCCATGAAATATTTGCGAACACGTGAATGCACACGTGAAATTAAAATATCTTAACGACTTATGATACAAAAGAAAACATTATATTTTCTATACTTTTCTAAAGAAGAATGATGAAAAGATCTCATCGTTTTGGAGATTAAAAAAAAATTAACATTTTACAATTTTTGAAGAATGATATCCTATCCTGAATCATTTTTTGAAATATAATCATACAAAACTTCTGTACTGAATAAGTTCGGGGAAAAGTTGCAGTTTCAGTTTTTATTCAGGAAGAAGCTATGCAAAAGTTATGACCAAACCAGAAATTTCTCCAAATATAAACTTTCTAGAAAATAGTAAAGAAATGAAGTGAAGTGAGCGAAAATGGCGTGAAACTCCACCCAAGAAAGATATGCCAAATTCTGTACCTCAGAACCAGAACGACGTAAGTCCAAAAATGGCGATTTTCGCTTTTTTTGCTGTGTAGAATCTTATCCTGCATCGACCCATGAGAACGTTATTTTAGAAAAGAAATTACTTCACAATTATTTAGCAGTGTTAAAAGAGCGCGAGTCCCATCCTTTGCATGCATTCGACAATCGTTTCGCCCTGTACTGAAAAGTGACGAAAATGGATTTACGTTAGTCTGGTTCTGAGGTACAGAATTATTCCATGTTATTTTTTAAAATCTTAATTCCAGTGGGAAATATTTATAAGATAATCTCAGAATATTCTTATAACGTGACAAATTTTAAAAGGAAATGTAGAACTTCTGCCCATGGAATATTTGGAAAACACGTGAATGACTAGAAATAGCCATTCGGCGTCTCACAGCCAGACTACGAATATCAAAAACCAGCGAAATTCCCCTACCAGAATTACGAAGCAGTTGGTGTATCAGCAATCTAAAGGCCGAAGCAAAACTACATTAAAATATCTTAACGACATCTGAGGCCGAGTTACAAAGGCGACCGTTACGACAAGGTTGGAAGTGTCCGCATGGTAATGACGTTCTATTCTTCAGAGTTTTAAGTAATGCCAAGCATGCAATAGTTGCCGAATGTTTACATTTCAGTCCGCTACTACTCCTCGGCTAGGAGAGAGGACATATTCTATAGGATTCATTAAAATGTCAAAAGAGTTTTGCTAGTCGCAGTTCATAGCGTTTGATCGTGGATATGAGTTAAGGGCTTGTGTAATGATTATATTGCGCACGTCTGAGATATCGTGGGGTGAATGCTATACGCTGTAAGAAAATTCGGAAACGTGACAGATTATTTTCTGGGGTATGTTCCGGAATTTTGCGGTCTCTAACCAGTTTCATGTGAAAAACAAGTATATTCGCTATTAAGGTTCCTGGATCGATGCAAGTTTCGTGAAGGTAGACTTTTCACAGTTGGGATTTTTTTTTAAATCAACCAGTGTGAAAATACATTCAGTTTCTTAATTAAGAGATCCGTTGTTCAGTTCAGTTACACCCCTTCCAGATTGATTGCGCCCTAAACAAGTACAAAATGTCGTCTCCGGCTATTGTGGCCTTGCAAGAGTCGGTAGACCAGTAACAGTCTAGTACTTGCTTGCAGTGCTGCTTTAGCTTTAGGTCTTGTTTGCTTAAGAAGCTTAAATGAGAAGTGGGAAAGGTGCCGAGCTATCGCAATGAATCTATTTTTTTTTTTTTTTTGTAGCTTCCCAATGTATTCCAGGAACTTGATTTGCTTTTGGCGGGAAGGTTACTGAATTCTTCAGAAAGATTTTAGGTTACTTTAAGGTGGGTAACGGGCTTTTTTAGCGATAATTATTTCTATTACTTTTGTGAAATATGTTGGAAACAGAAATCGGGCACATGAGCTACCGTTTATTTTTCAGGAACGATTCGGAATTTTTTTACCGTGTACCGTAAAACGGGATGTACAGCAACAGCGGGGTAAATCGGAACAAAACTTCTCGACCGTGCAATGAAATTCTTCATAGATATACTATTGAGCATTTTTCACCATTAATTATTTTTTTAGAAAAGTAAGATCATTGAAAGTAGGAAAAAATTACTTTTGTCAATCTGGCAACGCCACTGGCTTACAAGGAGGGCTGCAAGTGGAATGCTAGAAAACATCACGTTTTAAAAGACTGCAAAACTTCATATGTAAGTACAAACCTTCTTATATTTTAAACCTAAGAGTGGTATGTTTCAATTATGCATGTATCTGAACAACAGAATATCACATTAGAATTTACATTTTTTAAAAATTGTGTCATATAAATGAAGAATTCTGAAAAATGCCTCAAGAAAAAAAATTGCGGGGTGTATCGGAACACTCGGTTTTGTTGTTCCAATTCAAACTTATTTAAAAGAAACTGTTTGAAAAATCAAGATTCTAACCTCAATTCTTCTAGTAAAGACAAGAATAAGGATTTATTATTGTTTATCCCTTCTCATGAGCAACTAGATCTTAGAATGACAGAAAGTTGCAGATTTAAAAAGATTTTTGCTCCTGGAGACTTCTTTTTACTTAAAATACATGGGGGAAAGTCATACAGACTTTATGTATCAAAATTCCAGCACACAGACAGTGATGAATAAGTGGGAAAATCTTACAGGGCAATCCCCAAAACCCAGAGATTTTTAGAAACTAAAGAAAAGGTAGCATTCATCCCAGAAGATGTTATGAAAAAATTTCAGCCAAGCTACAACTGCTACTTTGAAGGACAAATACATATTTGTGGACGATATGAGTGACTTCAATTTATGTTACAGCTTTGTATTTCAATTCAAAAGCATTTCTGAAAATTAATTTTAGTTTTTCATAAGTTCAAAATCATTTTAAATTTTGACAAATCATAAACGTTTACTTGTATCGAAAATAAATTTTTATTTGACAGTAACTATCTGTTCTTATTCTCCCCCATCAATATTACTCATTTTTGTGAGACCTATCACAGGTTAAATTGAAAAAAATAAAAATTTTAACAAATGTTTCGATTGATTCCTATCAGCGGGGTGATTCGGAACACCCCTAAATTCATATATATACAGTCAATTCGCGATAGCTCGAAGTCCGATAACTCGAATATTACTCTAACTCGAATTTCTTATTCGGTCCCGATCCCTTTGTCTTCAATTCTATGTTAATTTTCCTCCATATCTCGAAGTTTACTTCCCTTAACTCGAAGTTTTTTTGAAGTCACTAAACATTTAATAGTTAAAAATCAGAAAAAACTTTAAAGTGAGAGCATGAAATTTTGTTTATTCCTCTCTTGCGATTCATTCAGGGAAAAAAGGAATAAAGGAATAACACCTGTGGTGGCTCTTGCTGTACTGCTTGCTCTTATTGCATCTGTAACGATAGCGATTTCCAAAAGTTCTGCTTCCTTAATCTTCAATGAATCGTGACAGTGGCATAGTGATTATTAAATTTAAAACAAACGACTTTTAAAGCAGTTGATAAAGAAAATGTCTTTAATGCGAAGTTAAGAAATGTGATTTAAACACTGAGGTTTGCAACGAAGAATACATACAAACCATGGAAGAAAATTAATCTGTTTCCAAGGAAGAACGATATGTGAAAAAGCTGTAATATTTACTGTTTTTTAAATTACAAAACTACTCAATGCAGCTTAAAATGACGGATTATCTCACAAGAATGATATATGTATAAAAAGAAGGATTTCTTTTCTTTTTTCTTTCTTAACGTTTTAATTCAAATAGTGTACATTTTAATTAATTAAACTTGTCAGTTATCTATACATTAGTTGAATATTCCAAGTTTTTATTACTAAAATGTTGGAAATCGAAACTAATGATAAGTCGAACTTCCGATAAGTCGAAGTTTCTTTTCGGTCCCTTCAAATTCGAGTTATCGAGAATTGACTGTATATATAAATAATGACTGTTCGAAATGTTTTGTCTTTGCTTGGAATATCAAAAGCAAAGCAAGACCGAAGTTTTTACCTAAAATATCAAATTAAAAAAAAAAAAAAATCTTTGAACTACTTTTTTTACAATCAAAGCTGAAAAGTGTTCCGATTCACCCCATTTTACGGTATAATTAGGTAACTACGATTCATTTTTTATACTGCTCAAACCCAACAAATTAATAATTTTTCACGATTTTTGAGGTATGTGAAGACGATGTAACTGTTGTCAAACTACCATTTCTCAATTTTATTTCATCAGAAATACATATGTCTTCTTTCAAACAAAAATGTGAAACAACCTATTTTTCGAAATTTGCAATTATCTAGTTATATTAATATTGTGACTCACTCCTCAATAATATGAAAAAATATAATTTATAAATTATTTGTAAACGAAATTTATAAAATAAATTTTGAACTGGGTGGTGCTTAAGGGGTAAAAAAAAGTTACTAAATTCCAAGCAATTTCAAACACTTGTAACTTGTTTTACATAAAATTTGTATCTAAATTCTCCCCGACTATAGAAGTGACAGAGAACAAAGAAACACTTTTCCGGCTATTTTTACTCATTTTAACAAATTTCAAATGTTAAAGTTAACAGCAGAATAAACGTCGTTTTTCTACCTTCAAACCTTAATGCGGAACTAAGCTGAAATCATTTCGCATTATAGTGACGTCAAAGAAAGGAGAGAGGCGTAAAAAAAAAAACCGGAGCCATTTTTTTCGTTTTGAGATGGGAAGCCTAAAATCTTATTATTCGAAAGAGGTAAAACCAAAATTGATAAATAAGCAAAGTAATAATGAACAACGAAAAAAGAACGTGGCGCCCCCGAAATGAGATCCACTTCTTTGGAATTGCGACGACCGTTGCCAACTTCGAATCCTCACAGTCGAAAATGGGAAAAAATTCCATTCGGAAATATGTGTAAATAAAATCTCCGAGATACCGTGACCCGCTAAACAGCTGGAAGATGAAGGCGAGCCTCCTTCAATTTACGCAAAAACAATTTACCCCCAGAAAGCTAAGTAATGGTCGACGACTTTTACTTGTCAAATCATTTGTACGCGTCATTTCTCTCCTGCCACGCACTCTGTCACTGCTGGGAAAAGTTTCAGCCCGAGCTAGATTGCTTCTTTGGGGTTATCTCGCGCGCTCATTTGGGGGCAAAAAGCTGGCGGGGCAATTAAATGGGAGAAGAGTGTTTGCTTGCTGGATGGGGGGGGGGGGGGAGCCCGTAACTCTTTCTCTCTCACTTCGGGTTTTCTCCTAGGAAAAGCGGGATCTGAATGGAGAGGAGAAAAAATCGGAGCTCCTGGGGGCCTGTGCTAGTTATCTCTTCTCACTCGATATCGGCTGGCGGCTTTCCCCTAACCGAACCACCCACTTTTCACCCTTCATCCGAGAGTTGGTGTGCTGGTCTATGCGGTGAGTCGAGGACGAGTCCAAGTTCACGTATCAAAGGGTAGGAAGCATGCTAGCCAATGGGGATCCCTTGAAGTGATGACATCAGTGGAAGCGCGTAAGTTTCGTTCGCGCTACGCAACGTGCTCTTATACCAGTCCAGTCATATTAAACATTAAAATCGCAAATCGCGATGTAGTTTTGAATTTTTAATGTGTCGTTTGGGTCACTTAGGGTAGTGTAAATCTAAGTTTGCAGTTTTCTAAAGTCTGATCACTGAGAAACTCGCGAAAAACTGCGAAATTTGCGAACTTTTTTCAGTTTTTCCTTCATAACTCGTAAACTATGCACCATTCGATGTTATGTGTGCATAGCATACCCATTTTAAAGAACGCTAAATTTTCAACAAGTTAAGATAAAATGGCGCTCTGTAGGACCAACAGTTTAGGTAGTTTAGGAGATATCGTACTTCAAAAATTGGTGATTTTTTACAAAAAAGGAAAAAGAAGTATGCTTCGATCATATTTTGGACCAAATATTGACGTACATTCCTATTCTACAAGACAGTAAATTGACATGTAATTATAGTACATTCAATCAGCTATCATTTAAGCCAAAACATAAGTCTGTAGGTTGGTTTCATTGTTTCATCTACAATAGCGAGAAGATAAATATACGAAAGTTTTAATTTTTTGAGAAATTAGAAAAAGTGTTTTCTAAAAAAAATAGGAGAGCAGTGGACAGTAAAAAAAATGCATAGAATTGTATAAAAAAGCTAACCCTGTACGAAAATATTATTTAAAAAAAAAAAACCTAACGGGGCAATTTCGCTCATTGTTTTGCTATTTTTATGATTGTTCTTTTTGACTGTGGTCTTATCCCGACTTTTTTCAGATTTTCCTTTATTACTTACTATGCAATTTTTAATGATACATGTTCCAATTTTAAAGAACACTAAATTTACAACAATTTAAGCTCTAGTAGTGTTCTGTAGGATCAACAGTTTAGGAGATATTAACAATTTGTCGTTTTTTGCGGAAAATGAAAAAAAAAATGCTTCGATCATATTTTGAAGTAAATATCGACATAAATTCCTATTCTTCATGACAAAAAACAGTCATGTAATTACAGTACATCTAATCATCTTTCATTTCCGCCTAAAAATAAGTCTGTAGGTTCAATATTTCATTTACAATTGCGAAAAAAACAAATATTCGGAAATTTTAATTTTTTGGAGAAATACGAAAAGTTGTTTTTTAATAAGAATGGGAGGGCACTGGACAAAAAAAAACGTATATAATTGTATAAAGAAGGCATTGAAATATTACTTTCAAATTTAAAAAAAAAAACCCTAGAGGCCTCTCTCATCTATGGAATAGATAGGTTAAAGTAAACAAAAGAATAAATAAAGTTGAAGCATATTTTAAACAATGCAGCTATTATAGTTCTTCCATAGATTAGTTACTTAATTTCTTTGAAAGTGCATTAAAACGCATTTTATCAAGCAAAAAAACTCGTTCCTAAATAAAATATCTCGAATTTTATTTGCAATCCGTTGCCAATAATTAAAAAATAAATAAATTTATTAATTAATAATAAAATACTCTTTACTCAGATCGCTTGAACGGTTGCCCCAAAAATAGTTCAAATCAAAAATTTATATACGTTAATGAAGTATTCTGTCGAACAAAAAAAAAAAAAATGTTCAAATCGGACTATTCGCTAAAAATTTAGTAGCGTGGGACAGGTTACTTGAACGGTTCAATGTTGAACGAAAAATTGTTTAAATCGAAAATTTAAATACGGGAATGAAGTATCCTTATGAGATCTTTCGAACAAAAAAAAAAGTTTGTTCAAATCGGATTGTTCACTAAAAAGTTAGTAGCGTGGGACAGGTAGTTTGCACGGTTCAAAGTTGATCGAAAAATGATTCAAATCAAAAAGTAAAATGTGGGAGTATTCGCCGAGATCTTTCAAAAAAAAAAAATCGTACACATCGGAATATTCATTCAAAAGTTATTTTGGCAAACAGACCGACCGACCGACACACCAATTCCCCATCTCAATACCTACTTTCCAATTTTTCATTTTTAGCCTACTTTCCCGTTAAAAATAAAAGAAAGACGAAAAAAGTATTAAAAGTAGCTTAATGCATCTAAAAAATATCGCCAAGTCCAAAAAAAATCGCCAAGTTAAAAAAAATATCGCCAAGTCCCAAAAATATCGCCAAGTAAAAAAATAAAAAGGTAAAATGAATATCGAAAAATTAAAAATTTGAAAGTAGGGTATTGAGATGGGGAATTTGTGTGTCGGTCTGTCGGTCGGTCGGTCTGTCGGTCTGTCGGTCTGTCTGTCCCCCCCTAATAACTTTTGAATGAACATTCCGATTTGGACAAACTTTTTTTTGTTGGAAAGATCTCGGCGAGTACAGCTCATTCCCATATTTGATTTTTCGATTTGAACAATTTTTGGTTCAACTTTGAGCCGTTCAAATAACCGGTCCAGCGATACTAACTTTTGAATGAACAGTCCGATTTGAACAAACTTTTTTTTGTTCGAAAGATCTTTTCAAGGATACTTCATTCCCGTACCTACATTTTAGATTTGAACAATTTTTTCGTTCAACATTGAACCGTTCAAACAAGCTCTCACACCTAATAACTTTTGAGTGAACAATCCGATTTAAACAAACATTTTTTTGGTCGAAAGATATCGGCAAGGATACTTCATTACTGTATTTAAATGTTCAATTTGAACATTTTTTCGTTCAACATTGAACCGTTCAAGCAACCTTTCTCCACCTAATAACTTTTAAGTGAACCGTCTGAATTGAATAAACTTTTTTTGTTCGAAAGATCTCGGAGAGACTCGTTCCCATATTTCACTTTTCAATTTGAACCATTTTTCGTTCAATGATGAACCGTTCAGAAAAATTTTTAACATGAGCGCCTACTGGGAAATTTAAATTGAATGTTGATTCTAAACTTAAAGGCGGATTTCCTTCAAACTAACTTTGTAAGAAAACAGTTTTGATAAAAAATGTATGTTAAGTACTTTTCTGAAAAATCTTCTGTGAGGACTCTGATTCCGACTCCGACTCCGCAAACATGGCGGAAATGCAGGCTCAGAAAAAAATGACTGACTGGGCAGACGATTTTTTGTTTATTTATTCATTTTTTTTTGTTTAATTTATTATTATTATTTTTATTTATTTATTTTTTTTTTTTGGCAGACGATATTTTTTTTTGATTACAAAAATTGTTCATTCACGAGAGCATTTTATTCTTTACTTATATTTAACAACTGGCAACGGATTAAAAATAAAATTCGAGACATTTTATTAACGAACGAGGTTTTTTTTTCTTTCTTCGATAAAATGTGTTTTGATGTTCTTTGTACTTTTATTTCATTTTTTATTTTTTTTTTCATTTGAAAACGATTGTGAAATTTTTCTACGGAAGAACTATAGCAGTTACATTCTTTAAAAGGTGCCACAAAACTTTATTTACTCGTTTATTTACTTTTTACGTGTTCTGATCATCTGATGAGAGGGGTATATTTTGCTTTTAGAAATCAGCTTCAAGTGTTATAAAGGTATGTTTGACATAATATTCAGTTTCAGATATTCAAGAGAATATTGATTAGATGCTAGATTGCCGATGTCGATGTACGGGAAAGTAGGCTCGTTTAGTTCTTGACAGAACTTCTTGTTCTATATTTATTTAATTTTTTTCTTCCTTTTTAATTTTGTTTTGGACTTGGCGATATTTTTAAGATGCATTAAGTCACTTTTCATGTTTTTTACCGCTTTCTTTTTTACTTTAACGGGAAAGTAGGCTAAAAAGCAAAACATTGAGGTAAATTAACCTGTAAGATTGTTTCTAATTATGAAAATAATATTTTAATACCCTTTTATACCATGCTATGCGTTGTGCAATGCCCTCCTATTCTTATTAGAAAACAATTTTTCTTATTTCTCTAAAAAAAATAAAATTTCCAAGCATTTGTTTTTTCACGATTGTAAACGAAATATTGTAACGAAACGAATTCATTTTTCTTCTTTTTAAGCTTAAATGAAAGCTGCTTAAATGTACTGTAGTTACATGTCAATTTTTTGTCATGTAGAATAGAAATTTATGTGGATATTTGGTCCAAAATATGATCAAAACATATTTATTTCATTTTTCGCAAAAAATGACACATTGTTGAAGTACGACATCTCCTAAACTATTGGTCCTGCTGAACCCCACTTGAGCTTAAATTGTTGAAACTTTAGTGTTCTTTAAAATGGGGTTCACTTGTATCATCAAAAGTTCATCAGACATGAGAATAATTTACAAGTAACAAATTTTATAATTAATAACAGTATTTTCTTTCATATAAAAATTATTTTGAATGTTACAATTAGTAATTATTTAATTTATTTTTTTACTATGCTTTGGTACTGCAAACTACTATATTTTTCATTCATTATATAAAAAATAGGCTGACTTCCAATTGTTAAATATTTTTACACTTTAAATAAATCGCATATTCGTTAGGACACAAACAATAATAAGTTGCTTATGGATGTTGCATGGATTTCATTTTTTTGCGAAGACTTTTTTTTTTTTTATTTTTTCTTTATTTTATTTTATTTATTTATTTATTTATTTATTTTTTGTGGTGGTGGGGGGGGGGGCACCACGTATTACCGCCCCGGATGACACCCTTGCTATCTAAGCCATTGGTTCAATATATATCCGCATTAATTCGATGAGAAGAGGTGATACCATTGCGAGCGCTGAATCTACTCGAGTGCTCCTGACCACTCGTACAAAAACGACGGAAAAACCTGATCGGCCGCAGGTTTCTCCGATCGATTCTTCAACCAGCACACCAACTATCGGCTCGGCAGGGGAAAACGTCAAAAATGATCTCCCTTTCGACAGTTGCGCTGTCCCTACCCGATAGATCGGGTCGGAAGGGAGAACCAGCACAGGCCCCCTGGTGAAGGAGCTTTGCATCTGGGGTGGTTTTTAATCCCTTTAGCTCCGTGTAGTTCGATATCAATCCTTTGCTTACTAAAACCACTTTTAAAGAGTTTGAAGATAGAAGAGTTGTAAGGGTTTTTCAATTTTGGAAAAATTTGTAGAAGTATCGAATTATTGGGCTGTTTCTTGAAGAATTTTTGTATCCCCGTAGTTTTTCCTTCTTCTTCTTCTTCTTCTTTTTTTTTTTTTTTTTTTTTTGTAACATTTGCTCTTATTTTATTTTTTTTTTTTTTGCTCAAAATAAATCATAATAATTTTGCAGGATTTGAATGGGGAGGGGAAAAATCGGAGCTCCTGGTGAAGGAGCTTTGCATCTGGGGTGGTTTTTAACTCCTTTAGAGCTCCGTAGTTCGATATCAATTCTTTACTTACCAGAACCGCTTTTAGTTACATGTTTTTTTTTTTAGTTTTTGGAAAAATCTGTTGAAGCATCGAATTATTCGATTATTTCCTGATGTATTTTTGTATCCCCGTAGTTTCTTCTTATTCTTTTTTCTTTTAATAATATTTGCTCTCCCTTTTTTTTTGCTTGCACCCCCAAAATCCAAGAGGAGGGGGGAGCCCGTAACTCTTTTTCCCACTTCGTGTTTTCTCCCAGGAAAAGCGGGATCTGAATGGGGAGGGAAAAAAATCGGAGCTCCTGGTGAAGGCGCTTTGCCCTTGGGGTGGTTTTTAATCATTTTAGCTAAGTAGTTCGATATCAATCCTTTACTTACCAAAACCGCTTTTAAAGAGTTTGAAGACAGAAGTTCAATTTTGGAAAAATCTGTTAAATCATCGAATTATTGAGTTGTTTCCTGATGTATTAATGTATCCCCGTAGTTTCTTCTTCTTCTTCTTTTTTTTTTTTGTTGTAATATTTGCTCTCTCTCTCTCTCTTTTTTTTTCTTTTTATGCTCAAAATAAAAATCAGTACATTGCGAATCAATTTCTGAATTGAATAATTATGAAGACATAACGGTTGGAAAACCATCAAACTGAAAGAAATTCGAAGAAACATACGTTGGAAACCTATTGAAAAAAAAAAGTTGATTGTTGCTGCTGTGAATAAAGGTATTAATTATCTTCTTTACCTTCACAATCTTTCCTCAAGCCCTTTAATTAGAGTTATAATTAATAGTATAATAGGGACCGTCTGAAATAAGGATTTGAAAGCACCACGGAAAAAAGAGCAAAAACTGTCATTTACACCGTTATACACCCCCCCCCTTTTTTTTTTCAATTCTCATTACCTTTTTAAAAATAAACAAATTCGAGATTTGGTTTGAAAATTACAGTAAACTACAGTAAAATAAGGAAAGAATACTGTATTTTATAATAAAAAAATCCTTCGAAACATCATCTTTAATTCCCGTATTATAGTAAATTGGTTTCTTCGAAATAAAGTAGACATTCTTTATTTATTTTTTCTGTTTTTATAAGGGCAAAGTAAAAAACAAATTATTTTTTATTTGGTAAATTTTTCACCATCAAATTACTGAATAAATAAACGAATGAATAAATAATGAAACAATAAATTTATAAATAAATTAATTAATTAATATGCAATTAAGAGAATGAAATAATGAATGATTAGAAAATAAGTTCATGAATGAATAAATAAATGAATTAATAAATGAAGGAATGCAAATGAATTAATGAACGAATACCTAAGTGATTTAATAAATCAGTAAGTAAGTAAAAAAATAACGTTTTCCCTCTGGCCCGTGTGCACTTTACAAATTTAACTTGACATCTAAATTAAAACATTCCTAATGTTAAATTCTAAACTGGATATTAGTAGATCTAATATAGATATTTAAATGTTAATTACAAAAACTGAAGCATTTTATTACAACAAAAAATATTTTTGCTGAATCAAAAAATATTACTATATATGCGTGTCAGATTTTAAAATTACTTGTACTATCATTTTCTACGATCTTTGGAGCGATTTATTTTCTTACTGGAATCAACTACATGTTTAAGAATGTAGCGTTAATATTTACAGATAGGTGGAGCTACATACTGAGAGTAGTTTGTCTTTTCTTTTTGCCCTCTATTTCACTTTACCTTACATTTTCTAAATATATTTTTTTGTGGTATATAAAACAGTTTAAGTGGTATATAAAACATAGGTTTTCAGCTGTTAATCCGGTACTGGTCCGTGTTAAACTTGACAAGACTTCTGAGATTTTTACATATCCGTCTTAAAAAGATTTAATTATTCAAGAAATGATAATAATAAAATGTTTATAAGTTTTTTCCTTTCCCCGTGATTGCAATAATTTTAAGACATGGAGCTTCTAATTTTATCTTTGAAAAGCTGGCAACACTCGAGTGTGATTGCATCTGTCACAAGGTCCGTCTCATATATAAATAAGCACGCTTTAACTAGAGTGTATTTTATAATTATTTTTATACTTCGTCCATAATTTTCCACAACGGTTGATTCATTTAGAAAAAAATACAATTAGCTTACATTTACATTTAAATATAATTGCTTGTAATTGGTGATAAAAGTTACTACTATGATTATATAGCAGTTCCTCAATAGGTAAAGAAGTTTCGAAAAAAAAAAAAATATCGGTCTATGAGACCAGAAAAGATTGAGAACGGAATAAAAGATACTGTCTGTTAGTTTTCCGTCAGTTTAAGAAAAATTTTGCACACTAGAAAATTTACATTTCTTGATTATCTTACAAACTCAAAGCATTTGTCAAGTTTATCACAAGTCATTACCATTTTTGCATTCCCCTTAACAAAATTAATGTATCTAAACATTTATACCACAGGGCGTGTAAGTTTTAAAATTTCTCACAATGAACACTTGTTTAATGCGCGGCCATTAAACGGAAGCTATGTTTATTTTAGGAAAAATCGCTACTCGCAGCTTATGCTTAAAAGCAGACAGAATTAAAAACTACAGCAATTTTATCCAACGAGGTGTTTGTTCCATTTAGCTTCAGCAAATAGCTGACTGGAGTTTAGAGCAGTTGACAATGTAGAGGAATTTTGCACGGAGATTTGTCTACATTATGCTAAATCATTTGCCGAGATTGTATTCTTTGTGCTTTAATATATTTGCGCTAGAAAAACACATTATGCAAGAATCGCTTAATAGTTGCAGTTTATTTGTTAGTTTCGCTAATGATTTATTTTCGTGTTATTAGATTGTTGCATAATTTCTGTTGCATTGAGTGTTAAATATTCTGTCGACAATTTTGCTGCGAAAATTGTTTTATTGAAACGGTTGAGGGGGGGGGGGGGCAAATACAGTTACCCTCGTTTGTAGCGAAGTCGTATGTAATGAATTTATGGCTATAGTAGCTTTGATTTCCCTTCACGTTCTAAAGTCCACGGATTGAGTGTTTATTGCGAAATTACAGCTACAACAAAACACATTAGTTGTTTACTTCGACTTCCCTATAGACGGGCAATTTTTGGCAAATATGCAACTTTTACTAACAAATAAGGCTAACACCTGCAGTCACCAAATAATGTATAGAAAAACTTTATAAAGTTTTTAGCAGTAGAGTTTAAAAAATACACGATGGTCAAAACTCAGGTTCTTGCAGTTAGCATTTTCTTTAATTTGAAAGAAGTTACAATATAGTTAAAGCACCTTACAACGGTGTTGTAACGTATTTCCTTCAAGGCCATTCATTGAGAAAATAGGATCTTAATAATAGTTTCAGTTTAGTTGTTATCTCCGATAATTATTGATATTTATTTCATTACATTATCGATATTATTACACTTGAAAATATATTCCAATGGCGTTTTAATATATTTTGCCTTAGGCAATTTACTGAGAAAATAAGATTTTAATAATAGTTTCAATTTAATTGTTAACTCCACTTAATTAATGATTTTCATTTCATAACATTATGGTATAACTTTTGATGTAACAAATGCTACTTGTTTTGACAACATTTTGAAAGAACATTTACTTTGAGTTTTATATCGTAAAAATGATTTGAAAAAAGAAAATATATATATATATATATATATATATATATATATATATATATATATATATATATATATATATATAACAAAACAATAATAAAAATAAAAAATAAATTTCATAAATAAAAAGAAAAAAATAATGGTTTCAAAAGTAAAGGTGCATATTTTCAGTCTCCACACTTTATAAACGATTTAAAAGCACAACTAGAATTTTCTTAAAGGGGAAAGAAGATTTGCACATAACAATCCATACATGTATGCATATTGACATACTAGGATTGGCTATATCGCTATAAAGCGAGAGTTCGAGCACGACATCAACCTATCCTCACTATTTAACATTGATTATAGTGATAATTGCATAATCTTTTCTTTTTTTTTCACTTTTTCATTTAAATGTTTATTCCTACAAAAACAACTTGCTTTTCTTAAGCGTTTTCAATTTATTTTGTTTATTTTCTCTGAAAATACACTTTGTGATACTTAGTTTTAAAATTCAGTCAGTTGCCATTCTTTTTAGCCCCCATCCCGTTTATTGCTTGCATATACCATCAAAACTTATATTTGATGATACAATTTGCTTTTTTTTTTTCGAAAATGCTTTTGCGTCATGTTATCCAAAATATAGTCAATTCAGTCGTTTTACTTTATGAGTATTTTTTAAATTATCTTGTACATGTGCAAAGGCCACTCAGTGCTACTGTTGATATTTTATCAATACCCAGTAGCGTAGTTACGGAGCCCAGCGCCCGTGGCGAACTTGAAAGATTACAGGTCACTTTGATGGGAGGGTAAAATGCAAGTTTTTTTTTGTAAGTTTTTTGTTCAATTTGAGAATTTTGTCTTTTCAACAATTTTAGTTCGGGTGTTCCTACCTTTCCTCATCATTTCACATAAATTCAAAAAACAAATACTTCTTGCAATTTGTTATTGAACATAGTGTGTTTTTTTTTTTCTACACAACAGCGTAGAATTTGTTTTAAAACAATAGAAGAATGTATAAAATAAACATACTTTGTTCATTTTAAATAAAAATCAAAGCACTGATTCTATTGTAATTATGAAATCAACGAAAATATATAAAAAGCATAATTAATCTGAAATTGGTTTAATAAATACGACTCCTTACATTCAGGCGAAAAAAAAAATCGCTATTATGTTAGGCCTACGACATTTTTTATGAATAAATACTTCTCATTCTAAGTATTTAAAATATTCCAGAGACCCGACTGTTATTTAATACTAATATTATCTATGAGGGGAGTTAGGAGAGGGCAATTGTTCCCTCCCTGGCTTTAAGAAAGTACCAGATGTATTTTCTTGATTTTTTTTTATTATTTTAAATACAGCGTATACAAACATGGGCCAACAATAGGGAAGGTATTGGCAGGTACCACAACGACGGTGCTCGAACTGAGAATGATAAAAAAAAAACTGATTAGCACGTATATTTGTGTACCGTTTTAAAAAGTGGCTCGCCCCCTGAAGTAGCGTAGAGTACACGCATCTTCCCTCAACATTCACTTGGCGTTTCTTAGTTCAGTAATACATAAGAAACAATAGCTATTTCCCAACAGAAGAAGCTCAAAACATATTGCACTGGCGTGATTACAAAATTGAGCTCAATCCCTCCCAATAATACTAAAGCGGTAATGAGTATAAAGAACAAAGTAGTGCTATATATAGTTTAGAAGTGAGAGCACTTCATTAAAGTACATATAAAATAGAAAATTTCCAAAATACGAAATCGAAACTCACTAAAAAAAGATTTATTTATCTTTTTTTTTTTTTTTGAACATTCTAACCTTCTATACTGAGCCATCGAAGCACAAATAGCGTTTGAAAACGTTACTCGTTCAAAATCGCTCGCCGCTGTACTTGTGTTACTCATTTTTAGAATCTTCATTTAATGTAGGCTCTTGGTACAAATTTTTAAAATCGCGAAATTTGCAATAGTCGTTTTTTAGAAACCTCTCCCTCCCGTTTTTGAGAAATACATATTATTCTCTCGCTAGTTTTAGCCACAGAAAAATTGTTACCAACAGAGGAGTTATTTTCTGTCATCATAAAATCGCATTCCAAAAATCTGTATCCGAAATGTTTTCAACAAAAGCTCGGCGATTTTTAAAATCGTAGAACGTTATTTCCGAAGTATAGTATGTAATTGATAAGTTGAAGTGATATCGTGAAAAAAAGGCTGGAAAGAAGCGGAGAGAAAAGGTTTGTTTCTATCTCTTTTAAGTTGATAAGACCGGCCGATTTCAGATCAGCCTATTATATAGACTTCAGACCCCATGTAGCTAAATTCTATCCTGCCAGATAGATTTAAGCCAACATCAGTGTATCCAACCGAAATCTACCCTTGGCAAGAGCCACTCCTGCCAACGCCTAGCTACGCCACTGTCAATACCTACATTTAATCAACGCATTTTACTGAACATATAAACATAAAAAAAGAGAAAGTCTTGGTCTCTCTTCTACAAAGAAGCAAATACTTTGTGAAACAATGTATAAAATACTGCCAAAGCTTTTCAAACCCCTCCTGTGGACACAAACAGTACTCCTAAGGCAACATCCTCCCCTTCGTAAATCCCGTTAGAGGGTGAAAGAGAAATAAGCTCATATGGAGAAAGAGGATGAAGGAGATACAAGAGGGTGAAACTGGGCCGACGTTGATGGGCAGAAATATTCTGGTGCAGACATTACCCAAATCACTGTAGCAGAAAGACAATTAGTTAAAATCTGAAAACTTTATTAATTGCAAGTAAATTGCGACGCCATCAGTATGATGCCACGGAAATTTCGCAAATAATTCAGAACAGCGTCGCGATTAAATCCGATAGAGTTCTCTCTTCTGAGGTCGCTGACCAATCATAATCAAAGAATGCGTGCTCCCCCCCCCCCCCAAACGTGCGGAGTCATTCAGCGGGGCGAATGTTGAAATAGTCTTGACGAACATACCACAACGATGAGACCTCTCTAACAATAAACTTTCATCCTCCCCCATTTTACCACTTTATGCTGCTCCCGGACCATCCGGCTATTCCCTCCCGCCCCCTCTTTTGCTTTCTTCGCGGGGAGGGGGAGAGTTCCTTCCACCCCCCTCCTTCCGGCCGATGCATGCATACCGAAATTAATGTTGGCCAACGTGGTCATAATTATTGACGGAGTTGAGGCCGACATTCCGGTGCCAACAAACGGAGTTGAGGGGTGGAAGTCCTTCTGGGGGGCTGCCGAACGAAAAGGAAGGTTTCTAGAATGCGGGCGGGCAATAGAGAGAAAGCTAAAGGATTAGCGCGCGTAATGGCACAGTTGCAAAATGGGGGTCGGGGAGAGGGGGGTCTTACAAACAAAGGCTCCGCGAGGGTAAACCGCTGAAAGGAGTAATTGAAGTGTTCATTACGGCCACCAGAGGGCCTGAGAGGGGAGATAAGGCCCCGCGTGACGTCATCGGCGGCGTTGGCGCAATTTTCTGCCTGGTTGGGTCGGGCTTTTCCGCCCCGGCGGACACAGGAACCGAACCCTCCCCTCGCCAAGACCGTATTTTTAAGCCAGCTTGTCACCGGTGCTGACCAGATAACCAACGTAACAGGTAGCGGCGCCCGCCAATAACGCTTCTTTTGCCTCGACGGGGAAGGAGCCAATCGTTCGGAAGAAGTTTTTAGCTGTAAATTTTATGATCCACTCTCGGAGGAGACGTCCCTCTATTGTTTCCGCCACGCTGGTCGCAGTCGCATCCCTACTCAAAACCAAAACAAGGAACTGCCGATGGGCTGTTGTATATTCGATGAGGACTTACCTATTATTTGGATGAAATTGCATTACCGCTAGTCTTTCCGTATCAAATGCTCAAACAAGGACAAGACAGGGAGACATAAATTAGAAGAGAAATACAAGCTGCTACAAAAAACTGTAAGGATTATTCACGCCCAGCTTTTTCCAAACAGCTAAGGGAAAACGTGTTAAAATATTCGCTTTCAGAAATCCTTTTTTTGTCACTATAATATGCCTAGAATAAATCTTATTGGCCAAGTTATTTTGTACAACCTTAATTTTCCGGGTTAAATACTTAAATTATTTACAACTTGCTGAAGTCTATCTTTGATCGGCTTATACCAATTTTTACTAAATCTGCACTCTTTTTCCAAGATTGCAGTGAGAGAAAAGGGCAAGTATCCTAGGCTTCAAACAATGTTGTCAATCCTAGCACGTCAATAAATACAGGTATTACTACTACGTGTCCAACCCCTTTCTGAGAGGGAATTCTGACTTGTTATGGTCAAACTTCGCTGTCCAAGAGAAAATCCTAGCTTTTCATGATCAAACGTTCTTCTCCAGAAGTAAGTTCGAGCTTGGTTTTTGATCAAACTTCCTTCTCCAAGAGAAAATTTTGGCCTTTTTATGATCAAATGTTCTTCGCCAAGAAAGCATTTTGACGAATTATAATTGGGTCTCTTGCTGCAGGAGAAAATTTTGGGTTGTTATATTTCAACCTTCTTCTCCAGGAGAAGATTCTTTCTTGTCCTGACCAAATCTCTTTCATCAAGAGATAATTCTATTTTTTGTGAAAAGCCCCACTCCCCTGCAGGAGAACATTTTACTTCAATATGATTAAATCTCCTTCTCCAGGAGAAAATTCCGATTCGCTGTGATCAAACCTCCATTTCCAGGACAAAATTCTGGCTTGTGTTGTAATGACCAAAACTCGTTCATCAAGAGAGAATCATTTTTAAGACCAGCTCCACCCCTCTCCCTTACCAGAGAAAAAATACTGGATTCGCTAGTTTTTAACTAAATTTGTTAAACAAGAATTGAGCACATCAAGTAACCTTCATGTTGGAAAAAGATTATATGTGTTTAGGGCTAATGTTAAATTACTGCACAATTGAAGGCATTAGAGCAATTTGAAAAAGGTTGGTCCTTGAAAATTATAGTTACGCACTGATTTTTGGATTAATAACACTGTGAGGCAAAAAAAAAAAAAAAAAACTTCAGAATGTTTCTTAAACCACGCTTATTGATTCTTATGTAAAATGACAATCTGAATCCAAAGGTGACCATCGTTTCCACCAATCACGTATTCCTTTTTCGAAATGGCGCCACCCCCCTCCGATTTTTTTTTTTGTTTTCGGCAGTTTTATTACCATTATTTTTATTTAGAGGGGAAGAGAGCATTATATTATACATTTAATATTCTTCTGAGTTCTAAAGCGAAGCCAAGTTCAAAAACACTAGCATTTGATCCAGTTGGAAGACTCATGGAGGTATTTTCCACTTTAAATATTAAAAAAATTATCAAAACCTATCTTTTTTACCAGCGCTTTCTTTTATACGTTTTCCTCTAATTCTTCGGCAAACAAGAAGCAGAGTACAAGACAAAATGTCAAATGAGCACCATGTTAAAATGTTTTCAAGTTGTAAAAAAAATGAAAAAAAAAAGAAAGGAAAACCTCTCATCGCATGCTGCATCAGTCAGAGTCGCATCGCAAGTCTTCAACAAAAAACCTTCCCGTATGATTCAACTTGCATTCACAGATGTAATTAAGATTGAAAATGAACTTGGGTATGATTATAATATAGCATTAACGCAATTAATTATGAAATCCATAATTAGCTGTATTTTTGCTACATTATAAGAAGCTTACGATTCGAATCGTATTGGAAAATTTATGCTATTTATCGTAAACAAAACATTTTCTTACGCATTTTGTTTCCTATAAGACACATCTACTAAAGTTTTGGATTCCAGTTGGTTCAGTTTAAATCTCTCTGAGGATTCCAGAGTCTTTGAGGTCAATTTGAACGCTCTTTTTCAAGTTTCCTTACTGCCATTCGTAGTAAGAAACTATGTCGTTGAAAGGCAGGAAAAGAAATCCTGTATTCGATTAGGGGGAGGAAACTGTGCAAGATATCCCAGACGAGAAAAGCAGAAATAATGAACTTTGCGCAACATACTTCTAGGCTCATTACTATTGGTCATGTTAAATCCGTGCTCTGGTAATTGCTGACTCTAAGGCAGGCAAAGCCAGAACACACGATTAAAATAATAGCACTCAAAATCGGACTGTAACCGTAACTTTGCTTAGAATGTATAGAATCCTTCTCATTTTTTTCTCCTTTTCGAATAGCTCTCGTGTAAGAGGTGTTCTATTGTTGGGGGCATTCGTATTCTCATTTGCGCCCGAGTTCTTTTCATGGTTGTTCTTTATTCATTTTTAAGGACTTCAAAAGGAAGACGAAACGGAGAGCTCTCAACAATATAGAAACATTGCAGAAATTTGAAAATAATAATTTCGTTTCTTTTTTCCTACTTTAGTTTATGAAGAGCCATAGAAGCAGGAATTGTAATATCATTTAGAAGCAGCAAACAATTTTTTGAACGTATTCACTTATAGAGTAAACTAATGTTAAAAAAAAGCGCAGTAACAAAATTTTTTAATAAGAACTAAAATTTGCCGGATGTTTAAAAATCAATGTAATGAAAAAAAAGTTTGTTTTGAAATAAATTTTTAGACTCAATAGAAAGTGCTAACAGTACTTTTTTTCTTTCAAGTTTTGAACTTAATTTTTAATCAGTGAACTTCCATTTGAATGAAATTAAAATTGAACTTAAGCTAAACTTTAAACCAAGCGAATACTTAAACTAAATTTTAACAATATGTAATTAGATGCAGTATTTTCTACAAAGGACTTCTTTTAGTTCGATAAACGGGCCTCTTTACTATAAGTAATGTCAAAAAAACAACAAACTGTTTGTGAGGATGAAAAAACGATAAGAAGAAAGAGTGAACGAACGATGGGACCAGAAATTTCAAAACAAAATTATTGAAATAATCATGTTCTTCGGTCACCATTCCGTTTCTATTTCATTTTTTGAAGAAACAATATATTAAAAAAAATAATTAAAAAAAACATTACATTTACTGTGCATTTATAAATATAACGTAGATGGATATCTTTACCAGCTTTTCTTTTCCGTGTTGTCAACGTCGCATTTTTATTTATTTATTTTAATTTCATGCACTACATTTATTAGAAATATATTAACAACATGTGCGTGAACGTATATCTTTTCCTCATTTCTGTTCTGCCATTCTCCTGTTATTTCTTTTTTCTACTAGGAAAAAATATTTAACTACACACATGATCTTTGTTCGTAGAGCAGAAAGAAGATGCGTATTTTTCTCCATTATTTATACTTTCTAAACTGCTACTCTCACATTTTTTGTTTTATTTTCAGAAGGTCATTCTTTTTTAATCACATACACAACGTTTATTAAGAATATATGATTGTAAATAATATGCGAATAATCCTCACAATTTTCTATTTTTACTATTCTGTCACTGTTATTTTAAGAAAAGGCAGAATATTTAATTTCAATGTACTTGGAGAAGCAAAAAAAATATGCGGTCGTGTTTATTATTTATTGTTCCATTAAATTTTTATGTTTATTATTATGAATAAAAATTTGTAATAAAATTTTTTTGTGTTCATTAATACTCTTAAGGTTGGAGAACAAATAGATTTCCCTTGATTGATCTGTATGGCAAACATTTAATATTTACAAGAAGAATTTCAACCTGAAAGCTTCCAATTCAATTTAGTAACCTGTTCTGGAGTTCAGCAGGGCTATTTAAGCAAATTGTTAAAATCGGGGTAAAGATAAACAACTCTCTAGCAAAACTGAATCTTCATATTATTTTTTGAGCAAAAATTGTGACTCAGTATAATTAATGTTTTAATTTAATTAATTAGTATATATTAATATTTATATTTAATTAATGTTTGATGTGTTTACATCACGGTTTTTGCATTATTTTTTGCCAATTCAGCAGAATTACATATGGATGGTGTTATGCAAAAAGGAGTTAACCCACAAAACATAAAAAAAATGAGTTATCCAACTGTGATGGTAAAATATGTTGCTTTCTACATTAAGCAAAAATATTTAAGCCCTATCAGCATTTCATGGTAACATATCATTGGTATAGAGCTCCATGCTTTTTGCCAGAGTTTGTTGACTTTAAAGCCCATTATTTCAAAATCAGGTTTTTGTGGGTTAACTCCTTTTTGCATAACACCATCCATATATATTAAATATCAATTTAATCTTTAGATAATTTTACGAAAACCCAAAATAATGCCTAAGTTGCACGTTTTTGGAGTTCCCTTGCTAGTGCTTAGTAAAAAGGAATCGTGTTAAGAGGGAACGTAAAGCGAACTCACAAACATCGGAGAAACTCAGAGTTAGAGTTGAAAGAGAGATCTAGCTTATGCTCGGGCAATAATTTCGGGAAATAGTACTTACATGAAGGCCACAGGAGGAATCTGACATGGCTGAAGATTCTACCCTGCAAAAGTAAAAGCCCTCATTAGAAAACTTTTTAATTAAATGACATTGCAAGGGTATCAAAATTGTAATGACCGGTATAAGATAAAAATTTCAATATAAAAAGTTCAAAACTAATCTTTTAATACTAAGCTCCCTGCAAAAAATGAACGGTTGTTTTTGCAATATAATACTGGCAGCCGAGGTTCCAATTTAAAACTATAAAGTGCACTTTAATAAACTGTAAAACTAGCAATTTTTGTTTCTTACTGTAAAGTTTTCAATTTTACAGTTTATTGCCGTAAAATTTAGCTGTATTATACTGTAAAAACAACAGTATAATACTGCAGCAGTTTAAAACTGTAATATGCATGGTAATAAACTGCTAAATTAGCACTTTTGCAGTTTATTACTGTAAAATTAGCAATTTTACAGTTTAGTACTGTAAAAGTAGAAATTTTAGTTTATTACTGTAAAACTTGCAATTCTTACAGTATATTACTATGAAATTAACTGTCTTATACTGTAAAAACAACATTAATTTTTATACAGTGTAGGATAAAAATTTGAACATAAAAAGCTCAAAACTAATCTTTTAATATGAAGTGTAAGTTGACAATATTTAGGCCTTAAATTCTGTCAGAGTAAATATTTCTAAAATATTTTACGTGAAAAGAATTGCCAGTTACTAAATTCAAAGGGCCTTAAAGACAAAAAGTTTCTGACTTTGCATGATCACACATAGTGGCCATCACAACATTGGACAAATTTGACGCGATGAATGAAGCTTACCTCATTGGACTTTCTTGATACCTTTTTCTGTATGCATGTTGTTGATCCTCTAAAACTGGAAAAGAGAGGATAATATTAAAACATTTCAAAGCAGTTTAAAGGGTCATTCCATAGTGAATAACGTAACATTCAGAGCTGTAATTTTGTAACTGTTTTTACTTGTAAAGGGCCTAGCGTCCCTTTTTAGGGACGGTCCAAAAAAGGGTCCGAATTTCCCCAAAATGAACATCTCAACCAAACAATAGTGTTCAATTAGTACTTGGTATTGTTTCAATCAGGGCTGCGGAGTCGGAGGAAAAATGGTCGACTCCGACTCCGACTCCGGGATTTTAAAACTTTCGACTCCGACTCCGACTCCGACTCCCGACTCCTGCTTTTTTTAAAATTATTTATTTTTTTACCCAAATGTGAAGAGGGAAAAACCCTAAACAAAGGTTGAAATATTAAGTCCATTTTTAAGAGTTTCATTTTTATTCATGTTCGTAGCCAGTACTCACTTTAGGGGGGGGGGGGGAGCAAGCTGGGGTATCCCAGTTGGAGATCATGGGAGGTCATTGTGACCTCTCAAAAGTTCAATTTGCTCATGAATTCTCGCAGGTAATTTCACCACATTTACCTCAATTCTCGGAGATCACTGTGACCTCCCAAAAAGTTCATTTTCTCCAGAGCAAAAGACAAGTGCCGCTCTTGTCATTTGACTCCGTACAAAACTAATCCTTTTCTTGTTAAGTGGCCAGATTTTATTTTAACATAATGCATTTTTGCTGCAAATATTTTTTATTATCTTGCATAAGCCCATACATAGCAATTCGTTTCACAAAGCAGACCCGCCATTTTCAAGCCCTTTTTAATGATCCTAGATGCTTAGGATTTGGATATTGGACGCTGAAAATTTGTATCTGTTAGTTTCAAAGACATGTTTTCACCACCATAAAATTTCATCCAAATCGGAGGTGATCGGAGTCGGAGTCGGAGTCGACATGTTTTTCAGCGACTCCGACTCCGACTCCTTTAGTCCAAAATCAGTCCGACTCCGACTCTTCGACTCCGACTCCGACTCCGACTCCGCAGCCCTGGTTTCAATTCGTTATTTACAGATTGCAGCACATAACCGTTGTGAAGTGTGTTCTGTAGCAGTTTTAATATCAATATCTTTTAATAAGTTTTCAAAGCATCCCAGCTTTCCAGTTTATGTTAATTGCTGATTTTATTTCTTCTTATAAAATGTCTTTTTAAATACTATATCTTAGGCAGAATTTTTTTTTAGAAAAACAAGTATGTACCCTCTGGTGTCTATCGTAACTTTTAAGGGACGATTTTTCTTTCCTTAATAAAACAATTATTTTTTACATAGTATTTTTTTATTATTTTTCCCGTCCATTAAACACTGTTTGCAACCAGTATACAAAATATCTTTGGAAAAAATAATGTCAGGCATTAATGGGTTAAAGGATAAAAAATATTTTTTAGTTATGCTGGTAGATTTACAGTGTACAGTGTACATCTATGTATCATTTATGCTAAGAATTAAAAGCAAAATTACTGACAGTAGATATTTTTCAACCAAAATAGCAGCGTGACTAACGTACCATTTTTGCAACCCTGAAAATTAATGCTCATGTTGTGAGGCGAAAATTTCTCAAAGTTAAGCAAGTGTTAAAAAGTGAATGATATATTTGAAAAACGTGTAAAGTCGGCTTTTAAAAACATAAAACACATTTATTACATTTAAATTTTTTTTTAGTCTTAAGTGTCACTTTTACTCAAGATGGAGTGTAACTAACGTAACGTGACTAACGTAACCATCGAATAACAAGCAGTAAGCACAGTACAAACTATTTATTATGTCTTATCTCAGTGATAATTACAATACTTTTTCAATTTTTTTTAAACTTCTTATGTTGTATAATTTTTACTTATTAATTAATTAATTTATTTATTGATACTTTTTTCACTTCGGTATTTTTTTTTTCTTCGGCTGAGGTTGACATTTTTATGGAATGACCCTAAAGTTGTCGCTAAAAAATTAGCATTGATGTCTATTGAAACGAACTAATAAGAAGTTTTTCATTGAAGAAAGTTTTTTTTCTCTATGTGTTAGGTTAGAGCAAATTTCAAATCAAAATTTCAAATCGAGAAATATTCATTTTGAAAGTAATTAAGTTAAGCATGACAAAAATTTAGATAACATTATCGCACAAGTAAGAGTTTCGGCATTAAAAAAAAAACTTCATGTGCCCAAATAAATGAATAAATAAATAGATGAATAAATTTAACGAAAATAAAAGAATAACTAAAATAAAACAAGCAAATTAATACACAATAAAACAAAAATGAAATAAAATAAATGTAAATAAATAAATAACAAACAAAATTAAAATTAAAAATACCAAAGCTCTGTTTTTAAAATGCAAAATAGTTTTTTTGTTTCAGGTGTCTCTTTGCCATTGTAGCTCAAAAAAAAAAAAGAACAAGTAAAAAACTTAATAATTTTCAATAATGATTCAAAATTGCTATCTTTGATCTAGAAAACTAATTCGTCATAAAGAACTTTAATTTATTATTATTATTATTATTATTATTATTATTATTATTATTATTATTATTATTATTATTATTATTTCTGCTGTTATTATTATTATTACAACTATTATTATTAGTGTTATAATTATTAATATTATTATTACTATTACCATTTTCGTTTTCCGAAGAACAAAAGACGTAAAAATAGCATAATAAGAACGAAGTTCACGTTGAATGATACAATCAATATTTATATTTAAATTGAAGCCTTTAGAATGTTCCAAGCACAAAAGGTTGATTTAAAACAATAAACAAAAATAAATAAATAAATGAATAACGTTCGCACCATCCCTTTTATTTTTTATCAATCTACTTTCACGTGCAAAAAAAAAAAAAAAATCTTATTTTAGCTTTGCAACCACCGTAGCGATAAAATTAATATTATGATGAAAATATATAAAACAATTTCCACTCCTTCTTATAAATTCGGGCTTTTTATCCCAATATTTTACTCTACAAGTAAACAGCATTCATAAATATAATAATTACCACAACGAAAAAAGTTTATTAGTTTCATTCAAATAACCATTTCGGAATTTTGCTCCTCCTTTAAAATATCGTTTGAAAATAATTATTCTACTTATTTTACGTTCGTCTGCGTGTTTCACACAAGCGACAAGTGTGACACTCTCCCCTCACCCCATTTGAAATCCATTAGTTTAAAGAGGTGAAAAAAACCGAGCGGTGCCTTTGACATTAATTAGCCTTCACAACTAGGAACAAAATCCTGTATTGATTGCATTTAGCCTAAAACATTTTTTTCGCTCTAAACTTTATTGCAAAATGACGCATAAGCAGCCATATTTTTATGAGAAACAATAATGGAATACCTTTAAAAAGAATCCATCGGAAAAATCTTACATCTTTTAACAATCCTGAAAATATGCTTTCAGAAAATACTGCCAAGTGAGGAACAAGCTCAAGAGTTAATCTAATTATACTTAATAAAAAGGTCGGTAGGATATAAGCTTATTAAAATATTCTGCTCTAAAAGTACAGATATTTTTATTAAATGTTAAGATCTTGCTTTCATTTGCTGTATAATGCAAAAAAGTAAGGGATTATTCTTCGTTCGAAGTCGACTTAAAAGTGTTTTTCATTTCATTTAACTGTATGTATAAGTTTGCTTTTGTATGCTTAAATACATTTTCTTCCCTCTGTAATGGTATTTAAGGGCCATTATGGCAGATAGAAAATACAAATGATTGCATTAACTTAGTAAACAGTTTTAATGTCTTTGGCTTCGCTTCAAATCACAACGCGTAAAAAAAAGATAGAAATTACCTCAGTTATTATTTTTGAGATATACATCTTTCCGTAATTATGATAAAATGAACAGATGTTCTGCTATGAAATTTTAAAGATATCTTTTTTTTCTCCAAAAGTTTAATGTCTGTATCCTTAAAATTTCCTGAGATAAAAATCAGTCTATTTTTCTCCAAACGCTTATGTGAAAACAAAATGGAATTTACGAAGCAATTTTGAATTTATCAGTTTTTACACTTTCGGTTGAAATTTTGCAAAAGATCTAAGTTTATACTTTTGTTAAAATAGAGTATCATCAGTAGAAAATGTTTCAGTTTAAACTTTTTTTTCCTGTTTCAACTTCTTACTTTTCTTCAAAATATTCCTTTCAAAAATTCCAGTGTATTAAACAGAAAATGTAAAGAATTGCTCTTAAGACATATATGTTTTTTAAATGTACAAGCGTAAATTTAGGTACTTAGACACACAACATTATTTTAACAAAGTAAGAAATTTGAGAACACATTTAATATTTTTATATTCACATGCTTCAAAGTGCGATTCTAAACTTTGACATAAAAAACCAAAGCAGTTCAATTTTGAACACAGTTTGACACAAAATGCTTAAACTCTAAGCAAGAAAAAATGTTTATTTCGCTATCTTTTTAATTCTATACTAAATATCTATATCTTTAATTGAAATGAAATTTTTTATTAAGAAGTTGAAATCATTGAAGTAAAATTTTAACTAAACCTTGAAATATTTTCTTCCATCATACAAAATTAATTCGTAAATGCTTTTATCTCGACAAATAGAAGAATATGTATAATAATGAACTCACGTCAGTTTATTATTATAATTAATTCGTAATTCGATAATTAATTCGTAATTAATTCGTAAATGCTTTTATCTCGAAAAATAGAAGAATATGTATAATAATGAACTCATGTCAGTTTATTTATAAAGATGCAAGCTATTTTTAACACAGTGAAATCTTATGGGTATATCAAAATCTTGTGCAAATGTGTAAAAAAAAAAATGCATTCATCGTTGAGAAATGCTTTTGAATATTCGCATTATACACTGAAGTGACAAAAGTCATGGGATACCTCTTAATATCGTGTCGGCCCTCCTTTTGCCCGGCGAAGTGCAACAACTCGACGTGGCATGGACTCAACAAGTCGTTGGAAGTCTTCTGCAGGAATATTGAGCCATGCTGTCTCGATAGACGTCCATAATTGTGAAAGCGTTGATGGGGCAGGATTTTGGGCACGAACAGACCTCTCGATGGTGTCCCATAAATGCTCAATGGGATTCATGTCGGGCGATCTAGGTGGCCAAATCATTCGTTGGAATTGTCCAGAATTTTCTTCAAACCAATTGCGAACAGTTGTGGCCCGGTGACATGGCGCATTGTCATCCATAAAAATCCCATCGTTGTTTGGGTACATGAATGGCTGCAAGTGATCTCCAAGTAGCTGCACATAAGCCGGTCCAGTCGCACTAGAGGACCAAGTCCATGCCATGAAAAAACAGCCCACACCATTACGGAGCCACCACCAGCTTGAACAGTGCCTTGCTGACAGTTTGGGTCCATGGCTTCGCGGGGTCTGCGCCACACTCGAACCCTACCATCGGCTCTTACCAGCTGAAATCGTGACTCATCGGACCAGGCCACGGTTTTCCATTCATCTAGGGACCAACCGATATGCTCACGTGCCCACGAGAGTCGCTGCAAGCGATGTCGTTCTGTCAGTAAAGGCACTCGAGTCGGTCTTCTGCTGGAATAGCCCAAGAAATCCAAATTTCTCCGCACAGTTCTAGCAGACACGTCCATTGTACGTCCCACATTGATTTCTACGGTGATTTGACGCAGTGTTGCTTGTCTGTTAGAATTTACGACTCTTTGCAGACGTCGCCGGTCTCGATCTTTAAGTGCAGGCGGTCGACCACTGCGCTGTCCATGGTGGGATGTTATGGCTGAAATTTCATACTCTCGGCACACTCTTGACACAGTGGATCTGGGAATGTTGAATTCTCTAACGATTTCCGAAATGGCATGACCCATGCGTCTAGCTCCAACTAACATTCCGCGTTCAAAGTCTGTTAATTCACGTCGTGCGGTCATCATCACGTTAAAACCTCTTCACATGAATAACTTGAACAGAAATGAAAGCTCTGTAAAAGCACTGCGCATTTATACCTGTTCTATGCGATGCTACTGCCATCTGAAAATTTGCATATTGCTATCCCATGACTTTTGTCACTTCAGTGTATATGTGTATATTTAATATTTGACTTAACTTTTTTGCTTCATCTTCGTGTTTATGATCTTTTTCTTAAACTTTATTATTTATTTATTTGCTTATTTTTTTCTTATTTAATCCAGTTATAAATTTTCTCCGTGCATTTTTTGTATATTCATAGAATTTATTTATTTATTTATTTATTCATTTACATTTTGCATTTAATTACTAATTGTTAATAAGATGAAACCAAATTGTGGCTCTTATCATTCTAACGTTAAAAAAGTACCACATATTTTCTGTTACTATTATGGAATAAAAATCGTTTGAAAAATACCTCTGTACAAATCATAAAATTCAATACTTTACTTCATTGAAATTTTTTTCGAAAGATCTATTAAATAAAGATATAAAAATAGAATGATAGAAAAATGCAAGAAACATTATAAAGCACTAAATGCTACTGTAAATACCGTAACTGATTATAAGGAAAATTAATTCATCGTCATGCCCATTGCATATCAAATTTCTAATGCTTTGAAATAAAAAAAGGGAATCGAAGAAAAAAGAAATTACAGAAAACAAAGAAATAGAAAGTAGATTGCAAGTATCTCAATCTGATGTTTTTATTCAGCAGCATTTATTTCTTCATTTGTGTAATTAACGAAAAAAGACTATCTTGTTTTTCTCTACGTAGAAATTAAATAGAATAACCTCGCTGCTCAGTAAAATTAAAAGAGCAACTTTTTCTAGCTATCTATAACTAAATACTTTCATGGCAAAACTGTTCGTTACTTGTATTTTTTAATATTTTTTTCATGTTCTGTTTTCCGATTTAGCGGAAAGGAATTCGCGATGTTGCCAACTTATGAACAAAAACTTAGACGTCTTATTTTATGATTTCGAAGAACCACTGCTCAAAAAACATCATTGCAATATCATTGCAATTGCACCGAAAAAAAACTTACATGGAAAGCTTTTTACACTCATTGGATGAGAGAATATTTGGGAAATACCAAGTAATACTTCTGGAAAAAAATGGCGTGGTTTTCTCTTTCGACTAGAAGTTGAAATGCTTCTTCTGCTTCGATATATATTGTTTTTATCGTTAACCGAATTACGGAAAAAGTATTTAGCTTGCTGCCAAATTAACGACAAAAAAATCCACGAGATCTTAATTTATTATTTGTGATTGGACGGTAAAAAATTCTGCGTCATAACTCGCTGTTTGCGCTTGGATGAGACGGAAAAAAAGAAAAAAAGTGGAACTCCCATTTCTTATCTGTGATTGGATGAGAAATTATTCGAAATATTCCAGGTAATGTTTTTAGGCAAAAAATGAAAGAAATTAAGAGCATAGAAGAAGCTGATAGCAACCTATTAGTAATATTTGCCGCTTTTTTTCCCCTCTATCTTTCCCCGAAACAAAAAACTGCGTCACGGTAAAACGGAAATAATATCTTTGCTCATAAAATGAATTTCCTACTTCTACTGAATCAGCGAAACTAGAAAAAAAAATGGCCAAACCGTTCACCTAAGTGACGAATAGTTCTATGAAACATCAGAAGTTGAAGAAGAAACACGAATTGGTAAATTCTATTACACAAGCAAATTTCAATGAAAAAAAAAAAAAAAAACTCATTCCTGACAAATTCCAGTTTTGCAATCAAGGATAAGTATATGAAAGTTATTATTTTGCATAAATTTCGATTTGTCTTTTATAATTTCTTCCCCATAATTAAAACCATACAAAAGGAACTCATTAATCGTAGTGTGTTAAACAATTATACCATCACACATGAAGAAATATTTAAAAACAAATTATTTGCGCCGCACGAATGGAATGTGTAAGTTTCTTTAAAAAAAAATACGCTTTTATTAGTTTCACATGTGGGTTTGTTTGTTTGTTTGTTTGTATGTATATATATGTATGTATGTAACTTTGAATAAAAAGATAAATTCACGTTCTTTAGGTAAATAAAAGTAACATATTTAATACTATTATTAATATTAAAATCTAAACTACATTACATGTTGATATGTTATAAGTTCATCTAAATTTAGCGGATATTCAACAATTTTGAAAATCAGATTGAAATCAGTTAGAGTATCATCAAATATAGTTTAATTAACTCTAAAAGCGTATTTTTTTAGAGTTAATCAAATTATAATTTGATTATTTTGGCTTAAACTGGGCTTATTTGGTTTAAACACTATTTGTAAAAAGAACAGCTTTATTTCCTGGAAGTCACAAAGACTTCACTTATTAATTGTTTATAAATGTTAAATGTTTAATTTTGTATCTAATTTGTTGATGATTTATTAAATAAAGAGTAAAAACTTGCAATTTGATTTCCTCATAAGGAGAGCTTTCTATTGGGGAAATATTATTTGAGAATATTTAACTAATAATAAATTATACTTAAATAGACCTTGGCCTAGATAAATAATCATAAAAATAGTCAATTATGATAGTTAAGATATAATTAATTATAAATAATCAAGAATAAATATTTCGAATTAATTTCTTCATAATAATAGCTTTCTACTATAAATTAATAAAAGTAAAATTGAAATCATTAAATTTTAATTTAAAGTACAGAAAGCATTTTCCAGTATAGATAGATGAATCGCAAGTCTGATGTACATCACTTAGCTTTAAAATTCAAAAGATCAGCATATATATTGTTTAAAGATTTAATTATAGATCAATGTATCTAATATATACGTAATGCATCAGTGAGAACGTATACAAAAAAGAAAAATTTCTTATTTTTGACAATACAAATTCAAATGATTAAATATTCTTTTAACACATTACAATAATGAAAAATCACAAAAATGAATGTTTCTTGATTCTTACACAATTTGTGCAGGGGGTTTCGTCTGTTATATTGGGATCAAAAAAGTTTCTTGAAAGGTGAAAATTTGGCATTAAATTTTATTATAAGAGCACATTCCATGTATATTTTCAGCTTTCAAAATTTGATACATCTCTTTCTCTTGGCTTGGCTGTATCGTAGATAAAGCACATATGACAAAAAGTGTGCTATTATTTAGAGCCAATTTATGTCTAGTCATTAATTATTAAGCGCTTTTGGTCTTCTTCAGTTATTTTTTTTTCTCTTATTGAAATATTTGCCAGAGGTAAAATTTATATATGCTATGGATTGCATCAGTGATAAATGATTTATCTCTTCAAATTTTAAGCAATCAAGAAAATTCTGTAGTAAATCAAGTTATAGCTGACGTATACTTTTTGGGCGAAATTGTAAAAGGCTATGAAAAAAATTATTTTCCTGAAAAACTTTTTTTACATAATGTAATTTTTAAAACAAAGTTCTAATTTATTTTGTAAAATCATAATTATTTTAACTGTGCACATTCCCAGTTTTTTTCGATGAAAATTCACTCAATGTTGTTTTTTTATGCAGTTTAAATTGTAAAACAAACTTCCACTTTGTATACTTTGTAAAATCTTAGTTATGTTAACTATTTCACTTTGGCCCACATTTCAATATTAAGAAATTTTTCTTTCAAAATTTGGAAAGAAAAATGTTGGCTTTATTCAAAAATAAATAAAGCCAACGAATTACTTGGAATTTTTCTCCATGTAATTAAAAATAAATTTAGTCAGCCTTGTGCGCGAATGTACTAAATGGAAAAAGTTGTATTGAATAAAAAAAAGAAATTAAAAGAAACTGCTTAGCAAGCATTACATTAAAAATTGTATTTAGCTTGTAAAATTATTAATTTGTAACTTTTCTCCAAAGCTATGCTGATTAATTTGCATTAATTAGATTTTGTATTTTCCAATCATATGTAAAATTTTTGAAAACATTTTGAAGAAAACTATTTAATTTTTCAAAGAAAAAATAATATTTTCAAAAAAAAAAAAAAAACAAGTGGTTTAAACCTTGGTTTAAACCAACGTGGTTTACAACCCTGATAGAGTTATATATGCGAAGGTACATAAAGAGAGTGCTGAATAAATAATACTGTATAAGAAAAAGAAAATGTATTTAGTAGGAGAATGTGAAGCGAAGTGGAATAAATAACGTAACAAAGAGTCTTGAAAGTACATGAACTGAAAGTTTGTTTTAAAAATTAGAATGCATAAGAAAAGAATTTCGATGTAGTTTCAAAAAGAAAATAAAAAGAAAGAAAGAAGGAAAGAAAGAAATTTCTTAATAGGGAAATGTGGGGCAAAATAGAAATACTAGTTAACATAGCTAAAATTTTACAAAGTATTCAAAAAGGAAGTTTGTTTCACAAGTTAGACTACATAAAAAAGAGCATTGGGTGAATTATCGGAGAAAAAAACTGCGGAATGTGGCAGAAAGTGAAACAGTTAAAATAATTATGATTTTACAAAATAAATAAATTAGAACTTTGTTTTGAAATTACATTACGTAAAGAATGTTTTTTCAGGAAAATTATTTTTTTAGGTGGGGAATGCAGGATGAAGTGAAATAATGAACATAACTAATTTACAAAACATACAAATTGGAAGTTCGTTTTGAAAATCAGATTACATAAAGAAAGAACATGGGATGTATTTTCAGAAAAATGAAAATTTTTAGTATAGGAAAATGTGGGCTCAGAGAAAGAGTTAACCTAATTAAGTTTTTCAAAATATACAAATTGGAAGTTAGTTTAAAAAATTAGACAACATAAAGAAAGAAGATTATAAGTATCTTTAAGAAAAAAAAATATTGCTTTTAGTGGGAGAATGTGGTGAAAAGTGAAATAGTTCAGATAACTGGCGTTTAGAAAAAAAATTGCAAATTTGTCCCTTCAAAAAGTAGAAAATTATAAGTTTGCTGCATATGTGGATCAAAGTGATAGTCAAAATATATTTCTTATGAATTGTTTTCGAATTGATTATAAAAAACATCACTCGTCAAATCACTCGTCAAAAGAATAAATGAATGAATGAATAAATAATGATACAATAAAGGAATAAATAGATATAAAAAGCTATTGCATGAGAAAATAATCGAGTGAATAAAATAGCAAATGAATAAGAAAATAAGTGAATGAAAATATAAAAAAGTAAATGAATAAATGAAGGAATCATAATGAATAAATAAATTAATAAGTAAATGATTTAATAAATGAATGAACAAATATGTGAAATAATGTCAAGAATAAGAACCAAATGATATTTGGTTCTTCCTTCAGACTTTGAATAACAGGTGACAAATTAAGAAGTTATTTTCAAAAATATCAACATCACTAAATGTTAAGTAAGCAAAAAATAGATTGTAGACTGAAGAATATTAATTTGTTAAATATTGATAAAAAATATATTTGTATCTGTTTTATAATCTGTAGCAAAAAAAATTTTATTTTTGAGTATTTGAAGAGTAAAACCGGACAGTTTAAAAAAATGTTTTTTAAACGTGAACTCAATTTTTATTTCCATTAATTTTTAATTGAATGTTTGAAAATCCCCTTCTATTCTTCTTAAAATCTAAAATAATTTATCACATTTGTAAAATTGTTTTCGCTAAGTTATGAGTTCATAATATTAATTAATATGTAAATTATGTTTCAAATTTGCATTTTCTTTCAATTTTATTTTTGATATTTAGATGTGTTCGTTTTCAGTACTTACTTGCGTATTTTTTATTTTAACTTTGAATGTGTATAAATTTAGTTACCTAACTAAAAAAAGCCGTTCTATGTGTCTGATCATAGTTCAGTTTTAGTTAATTCAACTTCTTAACTCTAGAGAACTATAAGTAAAAGGTTAATATTGCAACTTCTGATTAAAGATGAAAACTTTTTAATAAGTATACTTATCGTATATTTTTCTTTGGCTTTTTTTACTGGAATATATCTGTACCTCAGAACCAGACTAACGTAAGTCCATTTTCGTCATTTTTCGGTAGAGGGGAAAAACGATTGTCGAATACATCATTTTTCCCCTCTACTGAAAAATGACGAAAATGGACTTACGTTAGTCTGGTTCTGAGGTACAGATATGAAACATGGACATCGAACTCAAAACATCGATGTTCTCACAAAAACATCGATGTTTCCAAAACATCAACATCGATGCCGTAGCACTAATTTCAGCATAAAAGTTTCGTAAAAATATACATAGATACAGTGAACTCTCACTTATGCGCCGGCCCAAGGGACCAACAGAAAAAGGCGCATAAGTGAGAGAGACGTATAAGTGAAGAAGCCTATTTAAAGGACTAAAACGCAACAGAGGTTGCAATGAGAGAATGAATAAGAATGTTTCTATAGAAAAGGGACATATTACTACGGTTTGGTAATTACTGTAACGTAACTGCAATGATAAAGAGAAAACAAAAATTGTAGCATACCTAATTACAAACTGTTCCCTTTAAAACTAACCATAATAGGTAATTGTCCCTCTCCAAACTCTAGTTCATGCGGAAAAAATACCTTCCGTGAGCAATAAAGGTGAAAGATTAAAGAAGAAAGTGAAGAAAAATGTTTATTTATTAAGAAAATATTTTTTTTTTTCACATTCAACGAAAATTCGGCGCGTAAGTGAAATATTTTTCTTTAGAGCGACGTATAAACGAATGATACTATCATTATTTTTCTGTGGAAAGCGCTGGGACCATTCAAAATCGTCGATATAAGTGAAAAAGGCGCATAAATGAGGCGGTGTATAAGTGAGAGTTCACTGTAATTATACTCCTGAAAATTTTTACTTCGCTAATAAGTAGTTGTAGTATAAATAACGTTGGAAAAGGTTTTCGATGATTGTAATCTATGTTTTGTGCTAGATGTTTCCAAACATCGCGAATTTGCTTTTGTCGCTTTTTTATTTCTTTTGATGTTGATGTTTTACATTTCAACAAAAATATGCGGTAAAAAGTTACATCATTTATCAGTAGTTTCAACATCTATCTCATTGGAGAAAGTTTTCTTTAATTAACATTGATGATTTTATATCATAAATGTTTTTTTTTTTTTTGATGTCTATATTTTACATTTCAACAACAAAAAAAAAAGTATCATAATCAATCAGAGGTTGCAGTGTCCAATGGCGGATTCAAGGGGTGGTCAAAGGGTTAGCTGACCCCCTTGTGATAAGAAACACATTTTATCAGCTGCACAGCCTTTCTCAGTCTTGATTTCATTGAAACAAAAATTTTACCCATAAAATACGTTAGAAAAAGTTAAATTTTATTTATTTTAATAATTTTATAATTACACTAGCTGCGTAGCCCGGCTTTGCACGGCCTAACTTGAAAATAAAAATTATGTCAAGTGGCACGTGTCTTAAAAAGTCCCGATTACTTTCTATACTTAAACTTCGTCCACACGCAGAAAAGCTGAAAAAACATAACTTTTTGAATTGACTTGAGCCTTGAACGTTTAATACGAAACGGGGAAATTATATTAGCAATTCCAGCTATCTGCCAGGGAGTTGAATTGATACACTTAATACTCGATTGAATTGATGAAAGCCTTGGAAAATGGAGTTTTAAATTAAAATTAAAAAGACAAAATCAGGTCTTAAATTGAAATAACAAAATAACCATCCATCGGATTTTTTTGAAACTGGTCTCTAAACCTTCCCAGTACCAAAAGGAACAAACGGTGAAGATTTCAGCCAAATATGCCCCTTATTCCATTTTTATACATGTAGATTAAATATTTAAAAAAAAAAAAAAAAAAAAAAAAAATTATGCAAAGCTTTGCCATTGTTCTGAACTAAAAGGCATTATTTGCTTTGTTATAATCATCATAGGAGGGTCTAGAAACGCCGTAAAATAAAATGCTATTAAGAAACGAAATGAAGAAAAGGGAACCAACAATTAATTTAAAAGATGTCGCCATAGCAACGCAATAAAACGTTAATAATTTGATCAGAAAAGAGGTTTTCGAACTCAAAGTTCAAATGCTTGTAACTTTTTTTCTAGTGGAGATAAAAGCTTGGTTCTTCGACTGTAAGTCGAATCAATTCTGGGGTTGAAAATATCGCTCTATCCAATGGCGTAAAAATCAAAACTTTGGAATTATTAGTTTATTTTTTATTGATGGTTTTAATGAACCAAGTATTGCAATAAATCGGGCGAAGCCTTGCAAAAGGCAAGTTTAAAAATTGAATAACTGGTGCTGTGTTCAAGTTAGAGAATCGGAACAAACTGCATAGGACGTAGAAAATTCGGCTTCCAACGATATATAACATTAATATGTACAAGTAATTTTTAACCCCAGTATTCGGCGATTTATGTGAAAATCGCCTTGAATTAGAGTAAAATCTCCATATATTATTTCTCTAAGCCGAATCCTATACCCGGTCGAAACTCGCTCATTTCTTTATCGAATTGCAAGAAAATTTATGATTTTGAAGCTTATCAATTATCCCGCGGGCTATTGACGAAAATTAGACCCATCCTCTAAAAAGTGTCGGTTCGTTTTTTATTCGAACTTCAATTTTCGGGCACAAAATTGCCTCTATCTAGCGAAATAATTGTCGTATCGTCTCCATTTTGATTTCATTCGAAAGATTAAAAAAAATGCGTTCTTTAGAACATTTCTCCGCTAGCGCCGCGTAACGAGAATCTCGAAAATCCACGTTTAAGCGACTTATAAGCGATTGAAGTTTGAAAAAGTTAAAATTTTTTGCTCAACTGTTAAAATCGTTACATTGTTGTTCAAATCAATTTTAAATGCGAGATTTCAAGCCAAGGCTTAGCTCGGTAAACCTTAATTGTAACTTTTATTGTTTCAAAATACTATGGTAGTTTTGCGATAACGTTAGTATTTAGTTTAGTAGTAGCCTTGGGTATTTGATTTAAATATAGGGTATCACTTTTGTAGTAGTTGTAAAAGTGAAAGTGTCTTTGATCTCTTTGAAAAGTTGTCAGAACGACGGCAGTAGATGGCGATGTTGTGCAAATGAAGCCAATAAATATTGTCGTATTAAATTTTAATTTTAGAGTTTTTTTTTTTTAGCGGAATTCCGCACGGGTCACCTAGTTTATATATAACATTATTATTTTTAGTTATAACAATAACTCCTATAGCCTAAAGCCTTCCTGGATAAATGGACTATTCAACACAAAAAGAATTTTTCAAATCGAACCAGTAGTTCCTTAGATTAACGCGTTCAAGTAAACAAACAAACAAACTCCACAGCTTTATATTATTAGTAAAGATTATTGATTACATGTAGACTATCAATAAATTGCAAATTAAAATTGTTCCGGGTAATAAATTTTGACCAAAATAAATAAATGGTTTTATTTAACAGAATATTATAAAAACACTAGCAAAAATACCCGGCGTTGCCTGGGCCAGTAAAAATATTGAGAAACAATTTATAATCGCTTTTTTTCCCCAAACTAAAAGAACTCAAAACGTACCGCTTTGACGATGTAAAATGTCGCTAAATTTGCGGTAACTGTTTTGGGATACCTAGGATAATTTTTCTCCCCTCCCTACTTTATGCAAATATGCTTAGGTATTATTAAGCCAGTAATTTTTGTCAAAGAAAAATTGTCATTTAATGCTAAGAAAATATTGCTGACCATGAAATGACGCTAAAAGTTTTTGTCCTAAGTGATTTCGAAATTAGTAGGGAGCATTTGACAATTATTTGTGCGAAAAACACAAATTAATGGTAATTTTAGTTTTGGGGTCTGATTAATTTCGTATGCGGATTACTTTCTGCTTTGACGTAAGTTTCAAAAGTTTTTTAATGACAACGTACGGAATCGGCCAAAAAAAAAAAAAAAAAACAACTTTTTTTCAACTGTGGGAGTATTATTTCGATGATTAAGATTTTGGCGCAGTCTACAAATATCAGACAACAATCGTTTTATTTTAGTTATATCGTAAGAAGTAAAGTATTATTACATAGTCTTTGGCGCCAGAACTGGCGTCAGTGGAAAACATTACCCATAATCTTAGTTATTATAATATTTTTGCAACAAATTCGGCAAGATACCTGTTCGATTGTATTCTAAGTGACCAATTGTAAGTACCGCCCAATCAACGCCAACAAATTTTTAAAAATACTGTAAAATTGTATTTAAAGTTCCATTAAAGTGGAAAATACTGAACCTAATCCATTTATTAGTTGCCAATCTCTTCAAGCGATTACATTACCGATACTCTAAAACACTAAAACACATACTGTCGGCCCCGCTCAAACGAATACTGTCGGTTCCAAGAAATATTATTTGATTAAGCGGAGAATTCGATTAAGCGGAATCTTTAGCATTGCGTCTATGGCATGGGAAATATCTAGTTCCAGGATATTTTATTCGTTTATCCGTTAGACGATTAAGCAGGACCGACAAATTCACGAAACTTGTGAAAATAATTGATACAGTCAACAATTTACTAACAAAGGAATACAATTTATTCTAAAAAAATAATATTTTCACGCAGCAATGCACATTAAAAAACACATTGCTTAAGGATAAATATTCTACTTACACAACTAAGACTACAAAACGTTTTAAATACAAATCATGGTAAAAGCCTGGATATTCCCCATGAAGCTGGAAAAAAAACCTTCATGATTTGACTTGAGAAAAGCCTTGGACATTAAATACGGAAAGAAGAAATGATGCCCGCAATTTTAGCTTTCGACAGGGAGTTGAGATGATACACTAAATACTGAGTTAGTTTGGTCAATGCCTTTTGATTTATGAGAAATATGTACCTTAAATTGGAATGAAAAAGACGCTACCGATCGAACTTTTTTGAATATCGTTATAAATTATAGCCTATGTGTTATTCTGATGTATATGCTACATTATGGTAAAAGTTTCATCAAAATCCATTCAGTAGTTTTTGCGTGAAAGAGGAACAAACATACATCCATCCATACATCCATCCATACATCCATCCATCCATCCATACAAACTTTCGCATATATAATAGTAGTAAGATAACTTGCTGTACAATATTGTATGATGCTTTGAAGATGGCTTACATTTTACATGCTTCGTTTTCCTTCCCTTTCAACCGATAAATAATACTAGCCACTAAAACTTGACCCCCCCCCCCTTTACAAAAATTTCGGGATCCGGGGCCTCTGGAAGTGTCTATCTCGCAGGAAAAAGTTTTTTGCAATTGCCATTGATATGGTTTAAGTGTTTTTGGGAGATAACGGTAAAACGCGATATATCGAATTAAGCGATAAAAATGCGCGAAAAATGGAGGGGCTACTGTGCTTTTAAATATGTTCGCAATATAATTAAAAATAGATCAATGCTTTGGCACATCGATGTTTTTTGGTCGATGTATCAATACCATTGATGTTTTAATGCCTAACATCGATGCATTAAAACATCGACGTCGAACCCATAGTTTGGAGATTAACCCTTCAGAGCATTTGCTGTTAACTCACATAGCCAGTCTTAGCAAAAAAAAAAAAAAAAAAAAAAAAAAACGTTGATGTAATAATGAAAATAATAATAATAATGAGTAGAGTCGAAAGCGCATAGTAAAACATGTTTCTGGATGCATTAATTATTATTTGCTCTTGTAAAAACATATTACTGAATAATGAGTTCCTAAAATCTGCCGAAGTTTTAAAGAAAAGTCGCCAAATTTAAGTTAGTTTCAGTGAGCAATAGCAGACAGCTTTCACATGATTTATAGATAGATGTCCTACACATGCAGACAGTGACATAAAAAAAAGCTCTTGTTTTGAACACCTTATATCTCGACAATGGACTGACGAGGGCAATTAATTTTTGCCTGAATTTTTTTTTCGGGATGCTCGTTCGAGTGCATCTATTTGAATTTCTTTCGTAATTACACAATTCGTGTGGTTCCCTGGTTAGATGGATGATATGCGTTCATGTAATGACTTATATGACTAAAACCCCACATCAAAAGAAAATCTGGATTGTTATACAGGGCTCTGGCGTGGGAGTCAGATGGATTTGGGGGCATAAGAGTCGTTAACGGATTTGCTGAAAACATTTTCGATTCTAGGATTTCTTTTTTAATCCCCGACGCAACAAGGAATAGGGTTAGAAGTGTTCGTTTCTTAATTTTTTTTATTACCTTTGTATAATTTTTTTTTACTTATATACGTATTTTTTTTCTTATTGAGCAAAATTATTTTTTTCTTCTGTTTATATCAAATGTCATGTGGGTCGTTTAGTAAATTTTAATTCTTGTTTGAAACTTTCAATCACAGAGGATTCAAACTTCAATTCTGAAACATTTCTGGGAGAGAACTCTAAATCTTCTACCCCAACTTTGTTGAAACTCGTTTGAAAATGCATTTTTAGAACTTCCCATATTAAAAACTACCGGTAATGAGTTCCCAAGGTAGGTGCGATCACCCCTCTTGCCCCTCTCTTGTATTCGTCCCTGTCAATGGAATTCAACTGTATTTTCTAAAGATGCTTGTAAGTAAAACACTACTCCTTAATTATTCATGAAATTATAGTTTTCACAATTGGAAACTATTCATTTAAAAACGAGAATTGTGTTGCTTCTATTCTACACTGCCTACTTCTCTTTTTAGCTTTTAAAAGAAGAAATAGGAGAAAAAAATTGGTTGCAATTTTTTTGGAATATTTTATCCGTCTGTACCCGGTGGTGAGTAGTTGCTGCCCTACGAGATTGCTGTTATATAATCAAAAGTCCTTCTTAAGTGAAAGCAAAAAGTGCCCCCAAAAGCGTGCTACAAAGAGTACTTAAAAAGGGGCATGTGTCAGTGTGCAAAAAATGTTCCCAAATGCGTTCCAAACGTGTGGTAAATCAAACAAGTGTCCCAAAAAATGTGCTTCAAAATCTTTTGGAAAAGCAAACAAGTGTTCGAATTCAAAAAATGTGAGATTTATAGTGTACTTTTTCCACAATTAATTAAAAAAATATATATATATCGGCTTTATATAAAAAGAAAAGGCTATTAGAAAGGAAAAACGATACTTAATTTATCGTTTCAAACTGTGAGATGAAATGTTTCAGCAAATTAAAATTACTATGAGCTCCGAGCTCACAAATGAAGAGGTACGTAATTTACTTCTAAGAAGTTCTTTCCAAATCAGGAAATCTTCATAAAAGTAGTCACGTCCTCTTAAAGTGAACCGAGAAAAAACAGCAGATTCTCGGAGTAAAATATTTCTGAAGCAATTCAGAAGTGTATTAAGA
Source organism: Uloborus plumipes (assembly GCA_038373865.1). NCBI lineage: Eukaryota > Metazoa > Arthropoda > Arachnida > Araneae > Uloboridae > Uloborus > Uloborus plumipes. The sequence continues at coordinate 44,512 of JAXGGA010008115.1, forward strand.
GAAGCTCTAGAACGTTCTAAAGAAATCAGGAACTATCTTGTAAGCCACTCAAATGAAAAAAAAAAAAAACATTTTCTATGTCCGTAAAGCACAGCTTACACAAGATCAGACCTAAAATCGTTTCTAAAAACCCTAAGAAATATCCAAGCTATGGGTCTAACTCCTTGTTGAGTTACGCCTTGTTGAGCTAACTCCTTGTTGAGCCTCGAATTTCGAATATTTTGAAGTGGCCGAAGATGATCTAGAACAGTGTTTCCCAACCTTGTTGAGCTCATCGCCCCTTTCAAGCCGCTGACTGACACCTATCGCCCCCCCTCATCCCCTTTCTTCCTCGAAAAAACCATAAATTTGGCGCAATTGAACATCGCGATATTATTTAAAATATAAGTACCAAACTTTAATTGAAGTAAAATGTACGCAATAAAGCAATTATAACCAATAACTTTTAAACTAAAAATGTAAAAAATAAATAAAATACTTTATTTTTTTTCCTTATACAAAGCGAACTGATAAGCATTTGAAGGGTAACATTTAACTAAGATCATCGACCAAGAAATTATTTTCTTTTCTGCACTGGAATCTGGCGGAATTAAAACGATTGAAACTTAAAATTTGAAGGAAAATAAATTGAAAATCTGAAAATTCATAAAATTGACAGTGAATGACAAAATACTTCCTAAGGTTAATCTGAGGTTCAAGGAGAAAGCTTTTGAACTTTTCAATTTGTTTCTTTCTTAACTTGTGATTAATTGTCCGAATTCTGAACAACCGGTTTCGTGCATGTTTACGATTTCGATTTTCACAACGCTTCTATTGCTACTGTTTTCTTTTCTAAATACCCATCGCCCCTCAAGAATTTACCGCCCCTTTGAGGAGCCAAATCGCCCCCAGGTTGGGAACCACTGATCTGGAAGTTATTAAGCTTAATACTTAACGGCCCGATTTTGATATTTTGGTAAATTCGATGACAAAAGCTAGATTGCAAATTGAGAGTTAGGTTCACGGCATTTGGCGAAGTTTCTGTAGAAAGAACTGATCCTGAAAGGAAGCTGAGCGCATCAGTAATATCATTTTGAAGTAACAGATTTTAGAAAAATAGAAAGTTTAAAAAAACAAAGTTTTTAATGAAAAAATTACGAAGCGTATTTTTAAGTAAGTACACGTTTAGTACAGATATAAAATTGGCTCAGATGTCTTTACAATTTTATTAATACATGAATGCCCATATTAAAATGCTTTTATTAGTTTTACATGGTGAGTTTTTTTTTTTTTTTTTTTGTATGTATGCAACCCTGAATAAAAGATAAAATTCACGTTCTTTACAAATATAAAATTAATATATTTAACACTATTATTAATACTAAAGGCTGAACTACATTACTTATATTGATGACTTATAGGTGTTGTGTATTATAAGTGTTGTGTATAATAAGTGTGTGATTCAGTTGTTTGTATTAGAGCCGCTATATAGACTATGTAGTCTATATAGGGGCCTTAGTTTGTATGTAACTCTGGAAAAAAGATAAAACTCACGTTCTTTGCAAATATGAAAGTTATATATATAATACTATTGTTAATATTAAAGGCTAAACTATAGTATATATTGATGTATTATAAGTGCATCTTAGTTTGATTAATTCTTAAAGTGTATTTTTTTTAGTTTTTTAAAACTATAATTTGATTATTTTATAAATTATTTTTCTTTATAATTGCCATCAATATTAAGGCACTTAGGATATCTTACAATCAGCATTTGAAGTCCTTTTTCAAAGAAATCTGTCGGCAACTTTCTCAGCCACTGCACCACGGTCCCTTGACAGCATCGTCATTGTTGTGGTACTGATAGCCGAGGTGCTGCTTCAGATACAAAAACAAGTGGTAGTCACTGGATGTTCGATCTGGGCTGCTTTTGCACAAAATCTTCATTTATGACCGAAGGTCGACCACTTCGTTCTTCGTCGTGCGCATTAGAGTGGCCATTTTTGAACGCTCGGACCCAAATCCTAACCATTCCATCGCTCAAAATGGTTTCACCATGTACTGAAGAAATGTTGCGGTGAATATCGATAGCTTTCACACATTTTTAGACCGTATTTGAAGCTGATTGTACGATATAAGTGCCTTACATTTAATGGGAATTACGTAGAAAAGTAGTTTAAGGTGTGAGCTTTCATGTAAAAATAAAATTGTAATTACGGATGCACTGATAAGCAAAGTGGCCGATTACCTATTAATCGGCTGTTGTTAATCGGCCCATTAATCGGCTGAGCCGATTAATGATAAGGATGACTGTTTTTAATACTAACAATTTTCTATCACTGTTTTTTTCTCTCTTATGCAATTCTGAGTTTAAAAATAGCAAGTAATTTATTGCTTAGAAGAGAAGACATTTTTTCCATTTTTCTAATTTTCACAAAATAATTTCAATATTTTATCAAATTTCTCCAACTAGAACCAATTTTCATATTATTGTAAATAATATTATATTAACACATTGTTAATTATTTTAATTGGACATAACAATTTCAATAATGTGTGGGGGAGTCTATAGTGAACGTTCAATTTAAAAGTACTTTTAATTTAATTTTTTAAATAATTAGTAGCAATTTAATTCAAGACTTTTATTCTTTGTAAAAATTAGAGGTTATCTAAAAGCACTGTGCAATTGAGAAAACTATCACAACATGAAAAATGTTGCAATATTGTTAATGTGTATATTTATTCCAAGTATGAGAATTAATTTATTAAAAACTTTATATCAACTGTTACGGTTATTATTACTGTGAATAAAATTATTCATCATAGTTTCTTAGTGAAAGTATACTTTAAACAGGGACGTCATTTCAAGTTTTTCCAGGGGGGGGGGGGCAAAGGGTTCAAACACAGAATTTTCGTCGGGAAACAGCAAAAACCACGCCCGCTTATATATAAATACATTGATTTCTCAAAGCTAGGGGGGCGCAATTGACCCCCCCCCCCTGCCTCCAAATGACGGGCCTGACTTTAAAGAATAATATTTAAAAATATTTTTCAACCGATTAATCGGCCCAATTTTGCCGATTTTTAATTATCGGCAAAGTGGCCGATTAATCGGTACTGCCGACCAATCGATGCATCCCTAATTGCAATGATATCTCTTCCTGCTTTTTATTCATACCAAAACGGTACTTACTTTAAAAATGCCACCGTACTTCAGTAAAGACAACTGAAACACTTAAAAGTAAAGGGTGTAAGGGTAAAAATTAAAAACTGGAGACAGTTGATGCAAATGATAGGAAGCACTCTCATTTGTTTTGAGGCGAGATGTGGTAATGGTGCTGCTATATAGCATGATTCAGACAAAACTTTCAGAGAAAACTGTTGTTTATACGTTTTGAACTCCGCACGCATTTTACTCAACACTTTAAAAAATCCACTTTATTCATTTGTTTCTTACTGTCACTTCTTTCTTTGACTAAAAATATAGATTTTTTTTTCCATCTCCACTCTTTCGCAAAAGCAAACAAATAACAAATTCTAAAATAAATACTTCTCTAAGCTGTTAATAGTAGCACAAAATATCCCTCGATTTTTTAAAAAAAAGGAGTTATGACTTTCTTGACATGCGCGACTTGAGCGGTTACAAATTTATAATTCAACTACAGATTTCGCAAATCCATTTGAAAGTTAAGACAAAAAAAAAAAAAAAAAAAAAAAAAAAACCGAATTTAGAAACAAAAATCCATGTATGGTGTTAAATACTTTATTTTCTCTTTGATATTCTGTGCACAGTATGTTTCAGGAAGAAATAATGTGGGCAGTTATATACTTCGTGGCACGGAATGAAAAACAATTGAAAAGTTCAAATGTTGATCACAACAGTGACGTATGTTGAGTACAATTTATAAGAGGGTTGGAAAACGTACATTGCTAAAGTTCAATCAATTAAAGAGAAAGGAGAATTGAAGGAGCAAGGGGATAAAGAGGATATGTGACATTTGAATTTCGCCGATTTACACAAATTCAAATTAGTATGTGTTCAATTGTGTTAACTCACAAACACAATTGAAGAGGCAAGTGAATAAAGGTGCTTTGTGACAAATTTTTTTATTTCTAGAAAAATGTTTCAAAAAAAAAAAAAATCCTTATCACCTTCATTCATGCATGGTAAAAAGTAAGTTTTTCAAAAATTGTCACATATCACCTTTATCCACTTGCCCCTTCAATTATTAAACACCTTTAATGCTTTGTGGACTCTATTTAACAGTCTCTCTTTTTATTTTTTCTAATCTTAGTATATAAAAATTACGTGTCCCTGTGTTTGTGGCCAATGGACTCCTTAGCTACTGAACCGATTTTAACCAAATTTTACACGCAGTTTCAATTTGGTCCAACTTAAATGATAGGATAGTTTTTATCTCAATTTAGGACCGCAATATATTTTTTATTGCAAATTATCTATTTAGCTTTTCTGTATTCTTGGCTAAAATTCTTTAAACATACCCGGAATGCCACCACATAATCTGCGGTTAAAAATTGGTTCACCCATAGTTCTTCTACGTAATTTAAATCCACCGAGATTATGCAATGGTACGCGTTTAGTTATCAAAAAAATCACCGGGAACATTATCGAGGCAATCATTTTGACTTTCAAGTTTAAAGGTGAAGTAGTTCTGTTGCCACGTATCCCAATGACACCGCCAGAATCTTCAATACCCTTCAAAAGGCTACAGTTTCCCATTCGTTTAGCTTTCGCCATGTCCAATGTCCATTTATAAGTCCCAAGGACAAACAATGTCAATTTGCGGTTTAGATTTAGAAAATCCATGTTTTTCCCATGGGCAACTATAGGTCGCTTGCTCCCGTGTGGGAAAACCGTCCAATCTATTTTTGTTTACAAGAGACAGATTAACAAAGAATATTGTGCACCGAATAGTGTTGAGTTAAACTGAAATTAAAAATGCTTATAATTCAAAAAATAACAAATAATATTGGTTAATTATCTACCCTACCTACATTATTAAAAAATAAAATGTTACATTAAAAAATAAACTGTTACAATAGCAATTAGCAACTTTTTAATTAATTCAATTGTTACAAGCTTGAATATAATATTTCTAAGTACTAAAATGCTACATTTTTTGTTGATTTTTTGTTTCTAGCAAACTTAGGAAATTTTTGTTCGATTGTTTTCATATTTTGACCTCAAATTCATATTTATATAAAATTGATCTCTATAACGGTAATAAAGTTTTCCGTTTCTATTGAAACATTATAGTTTAACCCATACCTTAGCCACAGCAACGCGTGGCCGGGTCAGCTAGTTATCTATAGACAAAGATGACGGGCTCTGTTTATTAGTTTGTAACAAATGGCTAGAAGCCCCCAAAGCACCTACAGACCTGAAAGTTGGCACAAAATTCGGAAGTATCTCTGTGATCTGCACCTGGAAGGCCGAACTCTAAATTTCGAATTAGTTATTTTTAAATTAATCACTCTCATCTTTGGTGTACTTCGTCTAATTGAGAGGGGAAAGCTTTTCCCCACCCCCAAACATTATACATTGTTGGAAAGTTTTTTTTTTTTTTTTTTTTTCTGAAAAAGAAAAGTTTTGGCACGTGCTATTCATGCTATTTTATAGTTCAAGCGGTATTCCAATTCAACGTTTAATATTTCAAATACAGAGAGCGACTATTGTGATTGAAAGAAGCAGAAACACAAAACTTTAATGCGGAGTGCTTAAGATTCCCCTAACAAAATCGATATTTATATTGACAACTTGTAACTAAATACCAACTTTGTAATAAAACCTATAATGACTGGTAGTTAAAACAAAATCAGTGCTTGTAACATTAGCTTCATTTCCTTACTCTAACGAAAGGGCTATATGTTGTTCGAAACAAGTCCATTCAATTTTCTACGCTATTTATTTAAGTTATGTTTACTAATTTGAAGAATCTATAATACTTGCGTTTTAAGGTCTTTTATGAGGTTGGCGCAAGGTAAAAGTAGCGATAAATTGTTATTTCAAAAAAAGGTTATCCAAGTCTCCAAATATAATAAAAACTACCTCAATCTTGAAAAGAATGAAAGAACTACAAATTCTTCCGAAACTAAAAAACTACTCTTTCATTTCAATACTCTTTAAACTGCATTCCCGTGCAAAAAACAATCACTGAAACTTCCACTCACCTTTCGAACCTGTGCCGAAAACACCGCGGCACTCCCGCGAAACACCAATCTCCCGAAACAAGCTATCGGAATCTCGCGCGCAAAAGCCGGCGCTACCCGAGACCGTAACTGCGAGAGGGCGTGTACCGAGTCGCGCGCAGGGGCCGGTGGGAAAGCCGACTTGCCAGGCGCCGGTGCGATTGCCATACTGAGTGCCTTCTGCCTCTGTACCAGAGGTAAAAGGGGGTTTCTAATGACATTTAACACACGGAGGGGGGATGGTGAGGGGGGATAGCGGGAGTCACGGGGGTGCTGGGAAGAGTCATTGTTCTTTGGGACATTTGTATGAATACATTTAAGTTGTAACACGGTTCAGTCAAAGTGAAATCATGCACGTTTAGGCATAACTCATAGGTACAGTCATAGAAAAAAAAAACGAAACACTCTCTCGTATTCGAAGACTATTAACATTAGAGACACGTGTAATATGTTATTTTTTTAGGAATAATGTGTTCTAAAAATTTCTATTGGTAAATTGTTGTTAAGGGGTCGTCTTCATATAAAAATCGGCATCAACTTTAAAATTTTCTATGAAAACCCCCCTTTTTTATCGCATATTTGTGATCAGCAACACCATTTAACTTTGTATACCAAATCGTTTTAAACTTGCTCCAGCCGTTGCTTCACAATTGAACTGAGAAAAAACGGTCCCGTAATGTTAAAAATATTTTTGATACTTGGGCATATAATACCTAAACCACGATAGGCACGGCAAAGTTTGTTTTTTTATATCAAAGTATGAACCAACCCAACACTAAAAACGTCATTGACTTCCTCTCAGATAAAATTTTGAATTTTTTATGAATTTTGAAATTAATATTTGAAAAAATGATGATCTGGAACCATATAATATTTTGATGGAGAAACAATCTAGAAGGGGTTTCAAAGGAGAATCCAAAATGAGAGCTCAAAATATCCAGTAGTTTTTGAGATATGCTAAAGGAACCATTTTTAGGGACCATATACAACTATGCAAACTGAAACAATTACAGGGAATTTCTATGCAAAGAAAGAGGAATATGCTTATCCACCAGTTGCAGAACATGCTCAGCGTTTTTATATAGTATTTAGTTTTCAACAGTAATAATATGTTGAAAGCGAATCGCTAATAAAACTGCTGAGTATATTTTAAAACTGGTAGACAATCATATTTTTTTTGTCCATTAGTCAGATGTTTGCATTCATGCAACATGTAGCAATTCAGAAAACTTTTTACGTGGACACTTGATTTTCATGGAAAACTGGTGTCTCGGAAGGTTATTTGGAATAATTTGTAAAGATTAGACGTTTTTTTAAATTCTGAGCCACTGTTTTAACATTTTTGCCAATCCTAATACAGTAGTTTATATAAATACAAGAGGTTACTTTTAAGTTGTAACCTCTCTCCAAAAGGTGTGTGCTGCAACGGTTAGTGCGTAGCTAAAAATATGCATCCATCTTTGTTTAATTAAAAAGATAGAATGTTGCGTTTTTCCCTTGAACTCTACACAGTAGGGTTTTCTCTTCCAAATTTCAAAAACATATTATAACTTTAACTAAACCCGAGAATTTTTAATTAATTACCAAAAGCAAACGTGTCATTGAGAAAAGCTTTAGGTAATTTAATCGAAAAAATATGATTTGTCTACTCTTTGTAAATTTCGACCTTGAAAGTAGCCTTTTAAATGTGGTGGTGGTCCCTAAATCTTTGGTCGGTCATAACTTTTGTTCTACTGGTCCTAAAGTGATGCCGCTTGGTACCCAGCGTACTTTTGGCCCTCCGCACCTAATTATGTAACCAAATGTAGGGGTTCCCATTTGAAAATTCAGACTTTGAGTTCATTTCACTTTGTATATAGCCCCTTATCAAAATTTTACTCACATAGTTTTAAAGAAGACTTTAATCCATGTCAGAAGACACCTTTCTTTTGTTCTTGGCAAGTATAGCAGCCGAATAATTCAGAGTGTTTCGTTTTTTTTTTTCTATGACTGTACAAAGCTGCAGTGAGTATGTAAGCTCTGACCTCTTCGATAAAATTTGCAAAGAAGAGCTCTGTTTTCAAGAGAACTGCTTGTTACCGATGAATTAAAATTAGCCCCGCAAGCGTATATTGTAAAAAAAAAAAAAAATGTCCTGAAATTTTAGCGTAAAAAGTACTGGGATTCACATGACCAGTGCTTTTTTCCATAAAATTCTATTTCACAATAATGTTTTATGGCAGAAAAATAAGAAATCTGTTTACAGTCGCGCTGAATAAAAAGAAAAGAGTTTCAAACAGTTGGAATTAAACACATGATCGCCTTGTTGATCGTTTTGCTAGTTACTGCACTGAATGTGGCTCGCTAAAGGTGCGGGAACTTGGAATTATACGTTTCACCCCATAAATCACGTGGCATACCAATTGACCCTTGCGATTGCTTACTATTTCAGGTAAAATTTACTGCAATTTTTTTTTTTTTGAATTTTTAGCAGTGTATCATTTCCTATCGAAGGGATTAAATAGGATTGATATTAAAGGCCTCCCTTTCCACAGTACCCCCCACCCACCTGTACCATTGCAAAAATATTACTAACGCAAGCAAAATGTGGAAAGAACTACAAGAATTAAACTCACTCTACGGCTTGTAGATGGAGATGATTCAGTGTCATGCCAACCTGCTTCATGACACTAGCGCAACCACAAGTTAGTTCAGGGGGAGAGGAACGGTTTTTATCTGGTCATAACCTTAGACCAGCGTTTCTTAAATTCTTTGATGAGTGTTGTGCAATGACCCTTTGCAATGACCACTTTTCCACGGAACCACCAGGTTTATCTTGAATAGTATAGAAAGCAACGTACAAAAACGACTTACTTGCAATGAAACTGAAAATGATTTTGAATGCGTCAAAGAGTTACATAATGTTTCTTTAATTAATCAAATGAGGTTTCAATAAAATTTTGCATTCTTGCACTGAAATAATCCCGGTCGTACATTGACAATTAATGGCTTTTAATCCATAATTCATTTTAATGATTACTCTGCAGTTCATTCAGAAAATGCTGATTAAAAGCTTCACTTAAAATATAGTTCAATCACTTTCTTAAGTGATTAGTTTGGATTCGCAAACCAAATTTGAAGTCACAAATTTCGTGGAAGTTTCAAATGATCTCAGTGGAGCCGACTGGTTCCATGGAACACGTTTTAAGAAACACTGCCATTAACGAATTAAGAGTAGACTGAGCTATAGTAATCCTTTTGCTGTTCACAAACCAAGTCATGTGACTTGTGGCAGCTGTAGCAGACGATGTTTTTCGTATCACTTTTTTCCAAGAATCATCTTTGATTAAATTGAATTTTAAATTCGAAATACAGAGTGCAAAATGGTACACCACTGTTGTCCGCTTCCTCGCGAAGAAAAATATTTCAAGGGAGGAGCAGTCACATTTCACAGGTAAGCATAAAATTACGTTTCACTTAAATTTCTTGCAGTTTGTCTAATTCGTGCCGTTTGTTTCGCAATGAAGTTTATTATTATTTTTGTTAAATATTAAGTTCTATCAGTGACACACGCAAGGATTCATTTTTTGTACACTATTTTGTTATTTTCTAGAAGTAATTTTATCCTCTGAGAATTAAAATGCATTTTCAAAGCGTTTATTTAGTAGCAAGTAAAGTCTTAATGTTGACAACATTACCCCTCCCTCTCCCGCCAATTTAAAAGATTCTCTCTCTCTCTCTCTCTTTAACTAAACAGCATAGTCTTAAATTTCTTTTTTGTTGTTTTTGTATACATATTTTCTTTAAATAATTCTAATTTCTTTGTTGAAATTTTAAAATTGCGGAATTGTCGAATATGCTTCCAATTAATTTAAATACAAGTTTCATTTTTGAACAAAAGATTAGTTACACATGGAATAAAAGCAACTGAAAAACGTTATCTAAAACTAATGATTTAAGTCAAGATAATACCTTAATAAAATAAAATAAATTAAATCTCTCCATTAGAAAAAAAAATATAAAAATAAATTTCCAGTCAATCCCGTCGCATACTACACGATGAGCGCCAAACAAGAGATGGAAATCTGTATTTTTCAAACATGTTCCCGTGACTTTTGCCAAATCCGTCACGAGTGCTTTTTTTTTAATTAATTTTTTTTCTTTTATACAGAAGCCATCAGAGCTTCAACATACATGAGGACTACATACTAAGCGCCTTGCTTCCGGACAAGCGCAGGACATATTTACGGCACAGAGAGGTTGAAATAACAACCGCGGGCAAGGCGGGACTTGAACCCACGACCACTTGCTTACGAGAAGAATACTCTACCTCTAGGCCACCGTGGGTCTGCTCGCGTACATAATACGTGTGCAAGTAAGTTTTCTCCTCCGAAAGTCCGAAAAACTTGGTCATGGTCATAACATAAACTGCTAACGTAACTGCTTGAAAAAAAAACAAAAACAAAATCAAAAACAAAAACCTATCATATTAGGACTGGCAATGCGTGTTAGAACCAAGGATCGGAGGAGGAGGAGTGGGAGGGATTCTATCTTGTCCCTAAATCATCCCTCGACAAGACACTGCTTCAGTAACATAGCTTTATCTTAATACACTTTAATTCCAATGTATTATATATCCAGGATCAATCGGATGTTAGCCCATTACAGGTTTCTGCGATCTCTTAAAAGGTTTTTTTTTTCGGTCAAATTTTGTCTCTTTTATCGCCAAATTTCGTCTTTTTTTCGTACTTATGTTTTGACTGTCAAATTCAAAATGAATACTTTTCTGTATTTAATATATCAAATCCATTTCGGTCCTCTGAAGCGGCGATGGAAAAGATTTCGAACGGTGTTACATGGAACAAAGAGGGGGTGTTCTAATTTGCATAAACAGGAGGGTAACTCCATTCCCTGCATGAGCGAGAGTGTGATTTCCATTTTGTTTTCCAGGAGGAAATATGATTCTGTTAGAGAGGGTCAGTGAAAAGGAATGAATTCTGAACACTCTTGGTTTTTTCATTTCTTTTTTTTTTTCCCAGAAGAGGAAGGGGAGCATGAACTGAAAAAACGAGGACGTTGCCTTAATGTGGGATTCAAGTGCATCACGGGAGTCAAAAGATGTTGCCTAAAATGGCAATTAGAAATGATAATGCTTTTACCACCACATTATCCAAGCATTTATTTTCAATGCTTGAGAAAAAGAGGATATATCGTCGGCACCATGCTAAAATAACGAATGTGAAAAATCGCGTTTTTCGAGTTCGATTGTTTCCCTTAGTACTAAAGAAGGGCTCCCAACTGGTAAAATGATGAATCTGTTACATGGTCGTAAGCCAATGTCATTTTTACGAATTCACAGCTTTGCCCGATTTAGTTGCGCTGTATTTACGAATATGATATTCAACAGTTTACACAGTTAAACAAATAAAAATATATATATATTTTTAAGGATTTATTGCCTTATCTTGTGTTCAATAAAAGTTTTTCTTAGTAAAAAAAAAAACTTTTTTTCTTACCTTTTCATCTATAATTATTAATTTTTATAGCAATTTTGTATCCTAGATGTAAAGTATCAAAAGTGAATGTCATGAAACTTCATTGCAAACTGTCGAATATTCTCTAAAATTTCATATTCGATACTTTACGATACTTTCGATTCGTAAAGTATCGATTATTCGATACTTTCAATTCAGTGACTTTCGACCAAAAATGTCCATTTTGGTAAATTAGCGAATATTTTTAAGCAATTATTATTGATAATTTTACAAATAATTAAAATTAAAAGGATACCTTCGAACTTTAGTTTTACACTTAAAGATATCTATAAAAATTGAAAATAACCAAACAAGTCAGGTGGGAAAAAATTATATTCAGTGTTTTGGCTCTCCTGAAAAGTGCCAATTTTCACATTCGTAATTTTAGCATGGTGCCCCGACGATACAACACATATAGAATAAAAAACACATATATGCGCCAGAAATAAAAGAGGGTTGAAAATTAAACTACTGATGTGCACATTCAATGTGTTCATGCATAACACTTTCAACTCAGTCATTCCACCAAGGGACAGCAGTTTTGTTCTTTATGAACTCAATGGTTGGAATTGGCGGATATCACTTTATAGAAGCTAAGAGTGCCAAAAAACTGATAGCTAATGTAAAATTAGCATCTTTAGTCCTTGTATTTATTGTATTTATAAGTTATATAAAAAGTCACAAAATTCTTGAAAAATGTGTCATCATAAAATACAAACTTGTTTTATTAATTGAAATTAAAAGGTAGTCAGAATCGCTGCTTAGTTTTCAGAACACTTTTGAGAACACTTATTTGGTGCAAGACATTCTTTTAGCACTTTTGGGGACGCACTTCAGACAATTTTTGAACATTGACACATTTCCCATTTTCAGAAGATTTCCCCTTTGCCAGGCTGAAAATATTAAAACAAAAAGTAAATTGCTGTCACCTCACTGTTCTCCCTGTCGCAGTGTTCTCTCTCCTCCCCAATAAAACATATGATCACAATAATCAGGAAACCACACGATAGTAATAATATTTAAAAAAAAATAAGTATCAATCGAAAGAGCGTTAAAAATCATGTTTCTCACAGCATAAATTATTTGCCTTCGAGACCCGGTTATCAAGATATGAGGTCTTAAAGTCTACCAAAATTTTGAAGAAAAGTGGCCAAATTTAGGTCTTAAAGTCTACCAAAACTTTAAAGAAAAGTCGCCAAATTTGTGTCTTAAAGTCTACCAAAACTTTAAAGAAAAGTCACCAAATTTAGGTTTTACAGTCTAATGGTAGACTAAACAGTCTAATGGTAGGCGAGTTTAAAGAAAACTCGCTAAATTTAGCGAATTGCTGGAAGTAATGGCTGACATGTTTTACATGATTCGCAGATAATTTTCCTGCTGAAATGAAGATCCCTTTTTCCTTAAATTTTTATTTCATCTTGGTGCTTGTTTGAAAACTTGATTAAAATTAATGTATTAAAGTTTTGATTCTTGTGCATTCATGCACAGTTCACTGTAATTACTAATATACTTAATTATCAATGCACTTTATTTTAATTTCTCTGCTGAGTTGGGTTACATTTATCATCAAAGAATAGAAAGAAGAAGAAAAAAAACTTAGAAATTCATCAGTGATGAGTTTTTTCATTAATAATTGATTTATTTTATTTTTACTGTAAACATAAACCGACATCTCTTTGTTGCATTTCGAAAATAAATATTTTTATCTGTACTGAAGGTTTCTCAATGATTTTCACTTCTTGTGGATCGAGCAAAACATTTGGTTGGATTTTGAGTGGAAAAAAAAAAGAAATGTTAGCTAAGTATTTAAACCAGTGGTTCTCAACGGAGGCGATACCGCCCTCCGGTGGGCGGTGAGATGCTGTTGAGGGGCGGTGAACATATTTTGGGCGGCAGGGGGCGGTGGCCATATTTTGGGCGGTAAGGGGGCGGTGGGTATATTTTTAAATTGGCTTGAGAGGACATGTTTTGGTCCTAGGCGGTAGGAAAATCTTTTCTCAAAAATCGATAATGATAATTTAAAAATTTATTTGCCAAGGATAGCTGCCGAATTCTGACCCTTCTTCTAACATGAGCAAATATAGCCTAAAACTCTCCAATAGCACTTCAGTTTCAAAAAAGTTTAAGTTCGGTCGCCACTTTCATTGCGTAACTATTTAAAATAGCCTAAAATTGTGCTTTATTGAAGTCCATTTGAAAATTGCTCGAATATGAGTCCTAAATTCTTCACCCCTCCATGCTTACCTAAACTAGCTAGACAAAAATAGCTTAAAATTGCGGTACGAAAACTTCATTTTTAAAAAAGTTCTAGAGTAAAGATCTTGAACCACTAACCTCTTTCTGTAACATTACCACACATAGCTTAAAATTTCGTTTTTAGACATTTCTGTCGAAAAGCTATGGCAACCTTCATTCTAAAAGACAGCCTAATGATTTTTTAAAAA